>JACEEZ010016680.1:0-22500 GCA_016584305.1 Chionoecetes opilio
TTTTTTTTAAAAAAAATATATTATCTATTATTTTTTTGTTTTCTTAGTTGGGTACTTGTCTCCTTTGAAATCGCTACTTTGTAGAGGGCAATTTTGAGAGGGGGAGATGTGGCACCACTGGAGATAATTAACGACAGTTCACTGGACTGCAAATCCAACAGAAAATTGACTGCCCTCGTTCGCTACCTCCCGCACACAACCACACAACTCATACCATCTCTTACCTTTCTTTTTATTATTTGGGCGTTCTAAAAAAGGGGGGCACCAATTTTATTTGAAAGGAGAAGAGAGGGGAGAGAGGAAAAGAAGGAAGAGAAGAGAGAGAGAGAAAAGGAGAGAGAGGGGAGAAGGGGAGAGAAAAGAGAGAGAGAAAAGAGAGAGGGGGAAGAGAGGAGAGAGGGAGAGAGAAGGGGAGAGAGGGGAAGGGGGAGAGAGAGGAGGAGAGGGGAGAGAGAAGAGAGAGAGAGATCTTTCCAAATTCAGCTCAGATTAAGTTTTCCCAAGGGTGTTCGGGGAAAGGCCCCCGGGACCAGGGTATTTCTCTGGGGCTTCAGACCTCCAGCCAACCTGCTCCTTTAAACATGGACGAGGTGACGAGCCTCGCTCACAGAAGTCGCCCCGTGACTTCAGCGGCGGCTGGTGCCCGCTCATCTCTTATAAATGTTTTGATGTGATTAGTATAAGTATGTAAGAAAAGTTTAATTAAATTTTATGTAAGGTTTACAATAAGTTTTTTTTCTTTCTGTAAGAGATGTAAATAAATTTAACTAAAAAAACTTAACTTAGGGCGGCAGGTCACCTAGACACACACACCACACTTTACTCTGAATGAAGGGATATCATGTGTTTGTGTGCGATATATATTATATATAATATATATATATATATATATATTATATATATATATATATATATAATATATATATATATATAAAATACATATAAAAAATAGAGAGAGAGAAGAGAGAGAGAGAAGAGAGAAAAGAGAGAGAGAGAGAGAGAGAGAGAGAAGAGAGAGAGAGAGAGAGAAGAGAGAGAGAGAGAGAGAGAGAGAGAGAGAGAGAGAGAGAGAGAGAGAGGAGAGATTATTAACATAACTTGGATGCACATCACTAAAGAAACCCAGCCTTCTCATGTGCCTTTCTTATGCAGTATTTGGGTGTTAAGGGGTCGTGTATTTACACACACAAAAAACAAACATATTAAGGATTTTTCCAATTCATACAAAATTTTAAATTTTACAATTAGACAAAGTCCTGACTCAGTGGAGAAAGCATAATTCATTTGAAATGCATGCATCAGAGGAAAAGGGAAAGCCATAACGAGAACATCTCAACAAGTAAATGAAATAGAAAAATAAACATGGCTTTATTTTTATCTCTGTCTCTCTCTCTCTCTCTCTCTCTCTGTCTCTCTCTCTCTCTCTCTCTCTCTCTCTCTCCTATATATATATATATATAATATAATATATTATATAATATATATATATAATATTTTATATATATAATATATATATATATATATAATATATAATTATATATATATATCGCACACAAACACATGATATCCTCCTTCATCTCAGGTAAAGTGTGTGGTTTGTGTGTGTCTAGGGGACCTGCCCGCCCTAAGGTTAATTTTTTTTTAGTTAAGTTTATTTACATCTCATACAGAAAGAAAAAAAAAACTTATTGTAACCTTACATAATACCTTAAGTTAAACTTACATTACATACTTATACTAATCTTACATCTATATATTTATAAGAGATGAGCGGGCACCAGCCCGCCGCTGAAGTCACGAGCGACTTCCTGTGAGCGAGGCTCGTCACCTCGCTCCATGTTAAGGAGGCAGGTGTGGCTGGAGGCCTGAAGCCCCCAGAGAATATCCTGGTCCCCGGGGGCCTCGCTGGAACACCCTTGGGAAACTTAATCTGAGCTGAATGTGGAAAGATTTTCCTCTCTCTCTCTTTCCCCTCTTTTCTCTCTCTCTCTCTCTCTCTCTCCTCTCTCTCTCTCTCTCTCTCTCTCTCTCTCTCTCTCTCTCTCTCTCTCTCTCTCTCTCTCTCTCTCTCTCTCTCTCCTACTACGTAAAGTAGTAGAAGACTACTTACGCAATAGAACACAGTCAACAAAAATACTTGAATTTAAATCACCACCACTATCCATTCACTATGGGGTTCCTCAGGGAAGCGGTGGGTCCCATTCTATTTCTCGTTTATATTAAATGTCTTCCTTATCTTTTAACTCCTAAATATCTTACTCTTTGCTGAGACTCTACCCATACATTGCAGATAAAGATCCTGACCTGATACACATGCCAAAAAATTTTGAGCTTCGTAATCTAAAAAAAATGGTGCTAAGCAATAGATTAATTGTAAATTTGAGTAAAAACTTCTATATGCTGTTCACAAATATGCCACTTAACGCCTTCCTCCTACATCCCCTTAAATTTTAAATGACAACAACATAGAAAAAACTCACACACTACACCACATTGGATAAACACTAGACATAAAATGACATTTAAGCACAATGAAAACTAACAACTCGTGCTCAAACTTCATAGGTTATGGCCCTTGTTATACAGAGTCACAAAGAACTTGTGTCCCCATTAACATAATGAAAAAAGCTGTATGAATGCATACTAAAAAAAGCTGGATGTGCTACCACACATCTTCACTACTGTACAACCCATTTGGTGCAGCACCTACCCACAAAATTCTCCCTTCTATTTAGACTACAAAAAAGACTCATTAGGATTATTACGGGACAAGCGATTTCCTATGAACATACCCCTTCTTTTAAACAATACACTCACTAAACCTTTGATATAATAAATTTGAAATTGCAGTATATATATTTAAAAAATCAACTGTAAAAATATGCTTACTAAACAACCACTCCCCAGCTATCCAACACGCACCCATCATAACTCCGTTACCATTGCATCATCTAACAATTTTTAAACATTCCTATCCATTTGGTCCCAAAACGTGGGAAAGCTATCCTGATCATATAAAAAAATCTACCCTCACTATATTCTTTTAAAAAAAAAACTAAAAAGAAAATACTGGGAAAAATACTAAAGCGTTATTGAAAAATAATAATAAAAAATCAGAATGTGCATGTGTAGTATATGTATATTTTGGTACAAGTCGGCGGGTTTTATGTGTAAATTACTATGTGATTATATTATTCTTGGAGTTGTGCCATCCTATTTTGGGGAGTCAAAAGGGTTTGGAAGGGTTTGGGGGGTATATATATTTTTTTTACCTCATCAAGAATGTATTTAATATTGGTCTCACCTAAACCAAAATTTTTATCTACTGCCCAAAAAGCAGCTTTTTATGGGCTGGCCTTTAAAGTTACTGAAAAAATCTTAAATATTTTTTACGTTTATAAAGGGATAATAAAAAGTTTCAAATTTTTAAATGTTTCTTTTTTTCTCTCTTTTCTCTTTCTCTCTCTCCTCTCTCCCCCTTCTCTCTACCCCTCTCCTTTTCTCCCCTCTCTCTCCTCTCTTCCCCTTCTTCTCTCTCTCCCCTCTCTCTCTCTCTCTCTTTTCTCTCCTCTCTCCCTCTCTCTCTCTCTCCCTTTTCTCTCTCTCTCTTCTCCTCTCTCTCTCTCTTTTTTTTTTTCTCTCTCTCTCTTCTCTCCCCCTCCTCCTCTCCTCTTTTCTCTTCTCTCTCTCTCTTCCTTTTTTTCCCCTTTCCCCTTCCCCTCTCTCTCTCTCTCTCTCTTTCCCCCTTTTCTTCTCTCCCCTTTCTTCTTCCCCCTCTCTCTCTCTCTCTACAAATACAACTAAAAAAATAGAAGAATGATGTAAAAAAAGAAGGGTAAATAAGGAAAGAAAGGTAATGAGAGGATTTTTTGGGGGGGGTTTGGGGGTGGGGGGGGGGTGGGTTTGTATATATTCATATTGTATATTATATATATATATATAATATATATATATAATATTATAATATATATATATACTAGATAATAATATAATAGTTGATTTTCTAGTTGGTGGTATATGGACGCTCCCTAGAAATCGCGCTACATTTGTAAAGGGCAAATTTTGAGAGGTAGGAGATGGGCACCAATGGGATAATTACTGCACAGTCCACTGGACTTGCTAATCCAGTGACAGAAAATGGACCTGCCCTCGTTCGCTCACCTCCCTGCACACACCACACACTCATACCATCTCATTACCTTTCTTTCCTTATTTACCTTGTCTTCCTTATCATCATTCTTCTATTTTCTTGATTTGTATTGTAGAAGTGAGACGAGAGAGAGAGCTAGATGTAGAAGAGAGAGAGAGAGAGAGAGAGATGAGAAGAGAGAGAGAGGAGAGAGAGAGACGAGAGAGAAGAAAGGAGGAGGGATGAGAGCGAGAAGATGGAGAGTAAAGGACACCTGACGACGCGCGAGAGGAGAGAGCAGAAAGAGAGAAGAGAGAGAGAAGAGAGAGGAGCAGAGAGAGAGAGGAGAGAGAGGAGAGAGAGAGAGAGAAGATGTTTTCAGACGAGACCCCGAGATTGATAGACGAGAGACGAGAGGAGCGAGGAGAGAGAGAGAGACGGAGTAGAGAGAGAGAAGTGAGATGGGAGAAAATAGAGAGAGAGGAGAGAGGACGAGGCGAGAGACCGTATCCGCACGGAAGAGAGCTCCACAAACATGATACGGACGCGAGGAGAGAGTAGAGAGAGATCTTTCCATCATTCAGCCTCAAGATTAAGTATTTCCCAAGGGTGGTTCCAGCAGAGGCCCCCGGGGACCAGGGTAGTCTCTGGGGGCTTCAGGCCTCCAGCCACACATGCTCTCTTGAAACAGGAGCACGAGCATGGTTGACGAGCCTCGCTCACAAGAAGTCGCTCGTGACCTCAAGCGGCGGGCTGGTGCCCGAAGACGTCATCTCTTATAAATGTATAGATATAAGATTAGTATAAGATGTAAATGTAAGTGTTAATTTTAAGGTATTATGTAAGGTTACAATAAGTTGTTTTTCTTTCTGGTAAGAGATTGTAAATAAACGTTAACTGTATAAAAAAACTTAACCTTAGGGAGGCAGGTCACCTAGACACACAAACCACACACTACTCTGAGATGAAGGAGGATATCATGTGTTTGTGTGCGATAATATATATATATCTATATATATATATATTATATATATATATATATATAATAAATAGAGAGAGAGAGAGGAGGAGAGAAGAGAGACCGAGCGAGACAGAGAAGAGGAGCGAGAGAGGAAGAAGAGGAACGGAAGAGAGAGAGACAGGATCGAGCCGAATGCGGAGAGAGAGACGGAGAGTCCTGGAGAGGAGAGACGAGAGGGGAACCGAAGAGACAAGAGGGATTTGAGAAAGAGAGGGGGGGAAGAGGAAGAGAGAGAGAGAGAGTGGAGGAGAGAGGACGAGAAGAGAGGAGAGACGCGGAGAGGGAGAGGATAGAGAGGAGAGAGAGAGAGAGAACTAGGAGATGAGAGGAAGAACGGAAGAGATGAGACTGAGTTGAGAATGAGATGAGAGGAGAAGAGAAGAGAGAGCAAAGAGAGGAGAGGAAGCGCGGAAGATGAGAGGAGAAGCAGAGAGAAGAGGAGACCGAGGAGATGAGGGAGAAGGGAGGAGAGAGTGAGGAGAGAGAGAAGAGAGAGACAGAGAGAGAGAGACAGGAGAGAAGAGACCGGCGTCTGGATGAGATCGAGAGGGAGAAGAGTAGGGGAGGATGGAGAGAGAGAGAGAGGGACGAGAACGAGGAGAGAGAGGATATATTAACATAAACTTGGATGCACATAAAATCAAGAAACCCAAAAAAAAGCCTTCTCATGTGCCTTTTCTTATGCAGTACTTGGTGGTTAAAGGGGGTCGGTGTTGGGTCGTGTATTTAACACACACAAAAAACAAAACCTATTGGGATGTTTCCAATAAGTAAAAAAAAATTATTTCACAATTAGACAAAGTCCTGACTACAGTGGAGAAAGCATAATTCATTTGAAAATGCATAGTTGCATACAGAGGGAAAGGAACTGTCCAGACATAACGAGAACAAATCACTCTCAACAAGAATATGAATAGATAATAAACATGGTCTTTAAGTTCTCTCTCTCTCTCTCTTTCTCTCTCTCTCTCTCTCTCTCTCTCTCTGCTCTCTCTCTCTCTCTCTTCTCTCTCTCTCTCTCTACTTCTCTCTACTCTGTTCTTCTCTCTATTAGATATATAAGAATATATATATCGCACACAAAACACACGATATCCTCCTTCATCTCAAGAGTATGTAGTCAAAGTGTGTTGTGGTAGACTGAGTGTGTGTGTATCGGTGACCCTTGCCTGCCCTACGGTTACGTTTTTTTTTAGGTTAAGTAATTTATTTACATCTCTTCACAGAAAGAAAAAAAAAAACTTATTGTTTGAAACGTACATAAGACCTTAAAGTTAAACTTTACATTACATACTCATACTAATCTTCTATATTATATATTAATAAAAAGAATCCTCTTATGAGAGCGGGCACAGACCGCCCCGCCGCCGCCTGTTCTGCCTGCTTGACCGCTAGTGAAGTCAGCGAGCGACTTTCCTGTTAGCGAGACCCCTCGTCACCTCGCTCCATGTTAAGGAGGCAGGCATTTGTGGCCTGGAGGCCTGAAAGCCCCCCCAGAGAATAACCTCGAGTACCGGGGGGCCATCGCTGGAACACCCTGGGAAAACTTAATCTGAGCTGAATGTGAGGAAAATGATCTCTCTCTCTCTCTCTCTCATCTCTCTCTCTCTCTCTCTCTCTCTCTCTCTCTCTCTCTCTCTCTCTCTCTCTCTAATACTATATATATCTCATCTCTCCTCTCTCTCTCTCTCTCTCTCTCTCTCTCTTCTCTCTCTCTCTCTCTCTCTCCTCTCTCTTTCTCCTCTTCTCTCTTTCTCTCTCCTTCTCCTCTACAAAGTACAATAAAAAAAAATAGAAGAAATGATGATAAGAAGACGAAGCGGTAAAAATAACGGAAAGAAGAGGAATGAGATGGTGATGACGTGTGTGGTTGTGTGCGGAGGGACCGAGCTGATGCGTGAGCGAAACGGAGCGAAAGTTCTTAAGAGGCTGGCCGTCCTCAAAGAAACACTGTCACAATGCCACTCTCTGTCCATTAACTCTACCTTCCCCCCCTGTATTGCTAGCAGCATCGAGAGGACACAAGCGGGGCGGTAGAGCCTCTAATTACAGGGCACGTCACTATAAAAAATCCTCGCCCACTGCGCCACCACGGCGAGGGCCAAACTACAACTCCCCTCAAAGTGAGCCTCAGGGAGACTAACCGCGTCTCGTAGCATGGACCACGAGTCAATGCCTACAGGCGCTATAGGCATAGATGTAAAATTTACCCCGCTTCCTCCGTGTGATGTCAGGACAATTATATCCAACGAGAACCCAAGGGATACTATAGCCTTAAGGAATAACATGCTAGCGGGGAGTATATATCATTGTTGGATCCTTCCCTCCCCTAGCAAAAGGTGGTATATGTAGGGATATTCCCTACCTAGCTATAACTGTACACAGTAAAGTCTTCTATATACAAGTGGGTTCATGCGAATCATATAAGTGATTACAAGCTTATCACTAAAATGTAGTAAATATCCTACATGTGAAAGGTAGTACTTTCAATCTTACGTCACAGTAGATACACGAGGCTGAGGCTCACGGAGGACAGGGAAGCGGGGACGCAGCTGACGTGCTTACACTTTCAACGCGCATGGAATTGCTTTCAAAACTATTTTTACTCTTACCACCATACCTGAACGGTCATCCACTTCCTCAAGGGTATCCACGGCTGCGTCGTTTGTGTTGTAGCCATAGCACCGAGTAATGAGCGGCCAGGAAGGGAGACAAGAGCATGCCGTGGCGCGTAAGTCCACAGAACACCCCTCTTGTTGCCTCCCCACTTATGACCTCCAACCGTCATTGATGGGGAATACGTCCTAGGAGGAAGACTGTGAAACATAGATGTGAAGAAACCACAAACATGCGTGGATACAGGACAAAATGGGTCACGCAACAGAGAGTCGAAAAAACATGTCGTTATCCTAGTATACTGGAGCAAATGCCTGGATTGCAACCACGAAGGGCATGCTACACTTAGTAACGAGAGTACAACAGTCCGGCAGCCCAGCCATCAAGATTGCGAAACGATAGACCTATGCTTGTTTTATTATGAGAGCAGGAAGTACACACCAAGAAGTAGGATGAGAGAGGAGCAGAACAGGCAGCGAGGCACCATCAAGGACCCTACGGCCCACGCGTTCACCACCTAAAACCATGAAGACTCAAAGTGCCCGCCACTCGCAAGGCTCTGCAATGGACATCTGAGCGGGTGCCATACGAATTGAGAGTTTGAAATTGGCGGCCCCTGGAAAAGATCGGACGACGTAAGTGACAATGAACACGATGGCAGTGAAACTGCGGAACAGGACCGCCAAGATGGCCATGGACAAACATTAGTCTGGAGAGGACGTTTGGTGCTTCCCGGGCATCTGCTTCATCTGCTTCATCGTGCCTCGTCTTGTTTACAGTAAACATTTATTGAAGTTGATCACACGATAGACTGCAACGTCTAATTTGGAAGTCATAGTTTTGTGGACAACTGAGCGAAGATCACGTAAGCATTCGTGTGCCTCCTTGACGCGACCTCGCGGTCACAGCCAACGAGGTGAGTGGGGCAGGAACAAGAGGCCGATGAAAGGGAGTCACGGTGGGACGGCACAAGCCACACACCAGATCACCTCGCCGCCACGTCAGATCTAAAGACAGCCTTACCACGAATACCAGTGGATCCCGCTCGCCGGCCAACATGTCGAGGGAAAAAAGAAAGGAACAGAGAAAAGAGGGGTGACTAAAAAAGACATCAGGGGCCGTTTCCCACGGTATCTCAGATGTGTCACCTCCGCCCAAATAGTTCGTTCCGATGGCACAGGCCGATTTGAAAACTTGTGTATTATCCCCAGTAGGGCGCCGGCGCGCCCCGCTCGGCCCGCCGCCAAACAGTTGCAGACCCACACAGCTGAGGTTTGAACGGACATGCCTGAGCCACAAGAACGAGGCAGAAAGCACGAGAAGGTACTCACATATCGGGCCAAGCAATAGCGTGGTCACCCGTTGCCACAGGAGATGTCTAAGGATCCCGCCCCATCAGAGGAACCGGGCCATGGCCACCCACATTGAAGCAGAGTACCGGCGTGAAAGGTAAACATTCAAATCACGACGGAATATTCCCTTCAAAAATCCCTAAAAACATACAATCTTATCAATTCAGAGGGAAAAACAGTACTGAAGCTTACCGAAGAGCGCCACTTGGGAGGTATTAAGAAAACAGGTCTTGAGTGGTCGGGTCAGTAAGCCGGCAGGATCACGACACAGGCAAAACAAGGTTGGTGCCAATCACTAACAGTTGCGTTCAAACCAGCCAGCACAGCCGCATGTCACCTGCTCCACACAGCCACCCCAGGAAAGGGAAGAAAGGATCCATAAACAACACTCCTTTCAATGAATAAATAATAACAGTGAAAAAAATATTTGGTCTAGTCAAAAAACTGGGAAAGAATAACATATAAATTTTACGCTCTGTTTTCAGTATACTAATAAATATAATCATAAGGAAAAGTTCCACGTCATGAGGAACTGACTTTCTATACACGTGTTAGTCCCTTTCTCAAGCGAGGTGGCCTAAAGGGATGTTTACCTTTTGGTCAAACACCATGTTAGACTGCTGGCATTTGCTTGAAATTTATTAACAATATTAAGGCTATATTAAAAACCTCTCTATCCCAAAAAATTAGGCAAACTGACCATAAGTTGTTTTTTACGCCGTTGGATGAATTTGACGGCCATATTTTGTTGCATTTTCTTTAAAGGACTTAATAACATCGTATAAATTTAATCTTGTCTAAAACTATTCTTGTCTCCTCTGAAGAGGAAGTTCTATCTATATAATAACTGGTTTATGTACTTTCCTTAATTTGTAAATAATTTACAGATTTTTGATTTTACATAAAAACTCATCCTGTTCTTCCTTTTTTTCCTTTGCCAAGGGGGTTAAAAAATAATATATATTTTTGAAAATTGTGTATCATAATTCCAAAAATCAGCTTTTTCAAGCCAGAACCTTCAGGAACACATAGCTATATCTGTTTTTATATATAATGAAAAATAAGGAAGTATCTAACACTTTTCAACACATAGCAGACTTTAATTGATAAATCCCCAAGTTTCGCATATTGAGCTGTAGACCTAGGTAAAGGTTTAATACACTTTTACTCAAGCAGCAAATTTCCCCCAAAGAAATATTTACTTGATATAAGAAAATATTTTCAATTTTCTCATTAACACATTCTGTTGGTTTTTTAATTATTAAATTGGACAAAAAGTAAGAAGTTATGAATTTTGCTTGCAGAGTTTGTTATGCCGAAGTTTCGTTTGTGCTTAGCGTGACGCGCCGTGAAAACCTGCGCTATCACGGCGTTCGTTCCACACTCAAACATGTAAAACGTACCGTAAAAAAAAAGAAATATCATATCAATATAATACGAAAATAAAAAAAGTCTAAAACATGAGTTGTAATGACTGGCATTTATGGCCAAACACTCCACCACGCGCTGGTCAAGTAGGCTCTTTAAACTGGACCGTAGGCCAGTAAATGGACGAGGGAAACTTTAAAATTAGGGCGTCTGGCCATAAACGCGCACTGCGTTCTAGCATCTGCTGGCCTACGGAAATCTAAATTTCAATAATTTTGAGGAAAATCCCATCATACAGGTAAACAGTCCCCTTAAACGCCAGCATGCATGAATACATGAATAGATAAACAAGGCAGTGAAAATGTATGTAAGGATGCAGATACATGTTATACACTAGTATATAAGAAAAAAAAACTTAATACACCCCTGGGATGAAAACTACTGTGATCGTATTCGTATTTTGCAATAAAGGTGTCACGCATTTTTCCTGGGAATATTTACACCGTCCGTCCTTAGCTGTTCTCCTTAACTAATATTAATATATATTCTACGGTAGATATATATATATACGTGATATATCTATATATAGACGTATATAGACGACAATATATATTATATATATTATATATTTAAGATATATATATATATATATATATATATATATATATATATATAATATACTATATATTATCTATATATACTATACATATATATACACGTATATATATATATATAGAAGTATACTTACGTATGTAGTATATAATATTAGATATATATATTATATATAATATATATAGAATATATAACAGGATGATATAACGTATATAATAGTATATAATAATATTATATATATAGATATATATATAATATATTATATGTATATATACATATCTTGTGATAATATATAGATAAGAATTACTATAATAACTATATAATAGAGATATACGATATATATATATATATGTATATATCACATATATGTCTATGAGATATGTATTATCATATATATATATATATATAGAGTATATATAAAAATGATATATTCATCTAATATGAATGATAATACAGTAGAATAGAGGTGTTGAATATGAGATAGAATATATCAGACATTATCAATATAATATATAATCTATATATATATATAATATTTATATTATATATATATATATATAAGTATATATATATATATATATACGTACTTATAAGTCATATATCACCCGCCCCCTTTAGCCCATTCTTTAGGTAGATACATCTTGACATTTCAACAGAGATGACAAAGACACTAGTTCATTCTCGGGTTGTTATGCGCAACGTTTCGCCAATGGACACTTGCATCATCAGGGCTAAAATCTTTTAAAAAATTAATATACTATACTGCTAAAAAGCCCGATCATCTAAAGAATTTTTTTAAACAATAAATATACCTAATATTACCAAAAAAAATAATAAATAATAAATAAAAATTTAGTTTATACTTAACAGAACCTTGGTGTGTATGCTGTTGAGTTGGCAGAGGACTGAATGAACAATAGTTTACAGGTAGAAAATATATATATATATAATATATATATATATATATATATATATATTAATATGATAATATATATAGTATAATATATATAAAAATATATATATATATATATATATAATCTTATATATATATATATATATTATTATATATATATTATATATATTATATATATATATATATATTATATATATATTATTATATATTTTATATATTTATATATTATATATATTTTATATATATTTAGTTTCTATATATATTATATATATATATATTATATATATATTTATATTATAGTTTTTAATTTTATTTATATATATATATTAAAATATATATATATTTTATATCTATTATTATATACATACTATATATATTTTAATATTTTTTAAAATATATATATTATAAATACTTTTATATATATTTATTATTAAATTTTATGTATATATATATAGTATATATATATATATATATATATTTTATATATATATATATATATTATATATATTATTATATATATATATATATATATTATATATATATATATATTATTATTATATATATATATATACATTATATTTAAAATATAATATCATTTATATATATATTTACATTTAATATATAATATAATTATATTATATATATATACTTATATATATATATATATAATATAAAATTATTTTTATACTGTATATATCAAACTTCATTTGTACGCAGTGTGTGTGTGTGTGTGTGTGGTGTGTGTGTGTGTGTGACTTGGATGAACAGGGAACTCTGTAGTGTTTGTGGTTAGCACGTCGGTTACAACCGAGAAGTCCGGGGTTTGATCCCGGGCGGAGCGAAAGATGAGGTGGTCCCTTTTCTTTAAAACCCTAGCCCTGTCCACCAGCAGTGAATGGGTACCGGGTGCAGCCGGGGTTTTTTAACCCCCCCCGGGGGGTGGCTCGGCACCCCTAATAGAGCGCGGTAGATCACATGGCCCGAGGCATTATCCCCTAAACAAAAAAAAACAAAAGAAACAAGAGTGTGTTGGGTTTGGGCGTGTTTTGGGGGTTTTTGTGTGTGTGTATGTATGTGTGTGGTGACTGTGCTAGTTTTGGGGGATTGGTTTTTGTGGGACTGGGGTGTTGTGGTGACCCGTGTGTGTGGGTGTATGTGCGTGTGTGTGTGTGTGTGTGTGTGGGTTTTTGTGGGTGTGTCTAGGTGTGTTGATTGTGTGTGTGTGTGTGTGTTTTTGTGTGTGTGCTGTGGTGTGTGTGTGTGTGTGAGTGTGCGTGCCGTACAATACATTTGTTACTTTAGTAGCATCAACTTTGACTCATTCTCCGTCTAAAATTTAGTGTAGAGGATTGTCACGTTCAACATTTCTTTCGGGTGGCTCTTTTCTTGTACCGTTGCCCCCATTTAGAAGCCTCCAATATTTTTGTCAACCAACGTATACAGCTGCCGGTTTCCTTTCAAATGTATGAGGCTATTGTGAATGAGTCATATTGATCCACAAGACATTTTCGTCCAAGTCATATAAGACACAATCAATTGGGTATCAGTCATACCGGGTAAATGATAATTCTTATCCCTTGTCCCACTTAAACACTGGCCATGCCCGTAACACTAACCAATCTGTCCCTTTGACAAACCGTCATCAAGCGGTCCCCTCCTCAAGCAATCTTGACCGCGTTTATCGATAAATACACTCAAAGAGAGAGAGCGAGAGGACGTCGATATATTACTAGCATCTCTATCTCACTATACTCTCTCTAGATCTCTCTATCTCTCGGATAGCGAGATACTATGAGATAGCGTATAGCGAGAGTAGATAGATATGATACGTATATAGAGAGTATAGAGAGAGAGAGAGATTGGCGCGGTAGGGAGAGATGCCCCCGTGGGTTAACAACATCCCAGGGGAAGTAGGGATGGCATTGTACAGACTTTGGTAATATGAACGACAATTTATTGGCAAATAACAAATGAATGGTAAGTAGAGGATCCGAGGCCTGTGTGTTCGCGATTAGTTGGAGTGCCTGTACAAAGTCCGCTACCAACTCAGGTGCAGTATGAGTTACATACTGAAAGATCATGACCTTGATGGGGTCAGGGGCAGGGTTTGAACAAAAGTTTGCTGCTTTCAGGAACGTTAAAGCGGTTTATTAACATAATGTCCTCTGAACATAACAATTTACAAGGGGCGAGAGAGAGAGAGAGAGAGAAGAGAGAGAGAGAGAGAGAGAGAGAGAGAGAGAGAGAGAAAGAGAGAGAGAGAGAGAGCGAGAGAGAGAGAGAGAGAGAGAGAGTAGAGAGAGAGAGATAGAGAGAGAGAGAAGAGAGAGGAGAGATAGCGAGAGAGCGAGAGAGGAGAGAGATGAACTTGGTATACCGAGCTCGAATCCGTGCCCGGTTGCCAACATATTTCGTCAATGCGCGAATTGTCTAAGATCACCCACATGCTACCGTTTACCATACAATAAGTGGATCTATAGCTGTTAAGAAAGCTTCTCTCTCATCTCTCTCTCTCCTCTCTCTCTCTCTCTCCTCTCTCTCTCTCTCTCTCTCTCTCTCTCTCTCTCTCTCTCTCTCCTCTCTCTCTCTCTCTCATCTCTCTCTCTCTCTCTCTTCTCTCTCTCTCCTCTCACTCTCCTCCTCTCTCTCTCTCTCTCTCTTTCTCTCTCTCTCTCTCCTCGCTCTGGTCATCGCTCATTCCTTCCTCCTCCTTCCCTCTCTTCCTCCCTCCCCCTCCTCTCTCCACTCCGTCCTCTCTTTCTGCTCACTCCATCTCTTCCTCCCTCTCTCTTCCTCTCTCCTCTCCCATTTCCTCATCCTTCTCTCTCGTGTATCTCTTCTCCGACACCTTCTCGTCTCTCTCCAGCAGTCTCTCTCCTCCTCTCTCTCTTGCATCGGCTCTCGGTCTCCCGTCATTCTCTTCCCGTCCTCGTCCCCCTTATTCCGTTCTCCGGTTCCCTTGAACATCTCCTCGTCATTCTCTCTCTCCCTTCAGATCCGTCATGTCACTTATCCTGGCGCTCCTTTCTCTCCCGCTACATCTATCGGACACTCGTCCCGCTCGTCTTTCCCACTCCTCCTCATCTCTCATCTCGCCTCTCGTTCTCCTACACTCCACTCTCTCTCGTTGGTACTCTCTCTCTCTCCTCATCTTCTCTCTCTCTCCATTCTCCGTCTCTCTCCTCTCTCTCTCCGTCTCCAGTCCATCCCAGACCTCGGGCCTCCCGCTCCCCTCTCCCTCCCCCCGGGTCCTCTCTCTTCCCCTCCGGACTCGGGTCCGTCTCCCTCCCCTCGTATCTCCTCTACACTCCCTACTCCTCCCCCTCCGCATCTCCCTCTCTATCTCCTCTCCGCTCATCCGTCTCCCCTCCTCCGTCCTCTCCTGTCCCTCCTCTCTCCCTCGCCTCACCTTCTCCTTCGTCTCTCTCCTCAGTCCCTCTCTCTCTCCTCCTCGCCCCCCACCCCTCTCACATCTCCTCTCTCCCTCGTCTCTCTCCGTGCCTTCCCTCATCTCACTCTCTCTCTCTCTCTCTCTCTTCACGCCTCCTCTCGTCGTCCTTCCCCTCCCCTCTTCTCCTCTCTCTCCTCTCTCGCCTCCCCTCCCTCCCTACCCTCCCCCCTCCCCTCCCTACCCTCCTCGCTCGTCTTGCTCGCGGTCGCGCGCTCGCTCTCTCTCTCCTCTCTCTTCATCCTCTCTCCCTCTCTATCTCCTTCTCTCTCTCTCTCTCTACTCTCTCTGCTTCTCTCTTCTCTTCTCTCCGTCTCTCTCTCTCTCTCTCTCTCTCTTCTCTCTTCTCATCTCTCTCTCTCTCTTCTCTCTCTCGTCCTCCTCTCTCTCTCTCTCTCGCCTCAGTGAAAAGTTTATCCATCTGAAGTTTTCCTTATGGGCTTCTAAGATATTTTTGATTATTTTCAGACGATTGAGAGAGAGAGGAGAGAGAGAGAGAGAGAGAGAGAAGAGAGAGAGAGGGAGAGAGAGAGAGAGAGAGAGAGAGAGAGAGAGGAGAGAGAGAGAGAGGAGAGAAAGTGAGAGAGATTAAGGTGGAGAGGATCGTCTAGATCTATCGCTGCATGCAGCGTAGAGAGAGAGAGATACACTCTCTCTATCGCTATCTATCTCTCAGCTCTTCGACGTATCTCTCTCTACTCTCTTCTATCTCTCTCTCTCGCTCCTCTTCTCTCTCTCTCTGACTCTTAACTCTCTCTGCTCTTTAATATGCTCTTTTCTCGTGTTTCAGGAGAGATCCGTCTGTCCTTCATTCGTTCGCAAGTTCAAGCTACTTTAATGCCCTGAATCTTTCGTTGGACAATGCAAGTTAGTCCATGGACCAACCTGGTCGGTTGGTACCATCTGAAGGGTACTAAAAATCCCTTTAATCTATCTCCAGAATGTGAACCATTACCAAAAATGCTGCTGGACATTACAATGGTGTAAGCTTAATTTGTCCTGTAGCAGTGATTTTTAAAAAGTGTATCTTTCATTGTACGACGGAAATAAAAAGTGCGGAAATTGATTATGTAAATCATTTAAACTGATTACATGGGAACAAGTTATTATTGTGATGAGTAACTAAATACTTTTCCATCAGAGAATATAATATTATTTTTCTCTAATTTCAGAGATCTGATTAGAAATATGGCTTCTGATGAGATTACGATCCACTCTTGGGACCATCGAAAAAACGTAAAAAAGCGGGAGACTGCCCTCTGCATACTGTTTAACAAACATGTTCCATCAATAACATTTAAACCAGACCAAAGGACCTTGAGTCATGGAAGACACTTGTTAATGCAGCTAAATATTAGAAGAATATGTTCCAATACTTGAACTTGGATACACATATCCTTGAGGAGATGCCAGACATATATTATGAAACATCATGTCGAAATGGATTCACACACAGGAAATCTTTGGAGCAAAACGAGAAACTAAAACCAACCTTCCTGAGCAATTGACACTGAACAGAAACGAACTCAGCTAGAGGCTGGAAGTAGCAATCACGCACATATCCTGCTAAATGTATAATATTTTTGTGACAAGGACTCAGAAATATGCAAAAAAAGAGGCCATAGTTCCGTGAAAAAAATTTACTCAATCGCGTTGAGTTTTTGACGCATGTGCAGACAAGACTATCGGGAAAGCTGGCCTGTAGATACTTTGAAACTCAAGAACGGTCCCTGAAGGTCAGAGAAAGTATTGATCAACCCTATCCTGGCCAATGGACCTCACGTGATAGTGGCTGCTTGAAGCACACTACCATAATCTTGCTACTTGAATACACACGGACAAAGACCTCAACAAATGGCTGGGAAACAAAGACACGAGGAAGAAATGAAGCATAACAAGCATCCTGAATCATATGCTTACCGCAACTTTTTTTTGATCATATCAGACAGGAGTTTATTGCGAAGCCCCATAGATCATAGATGACGACTAAACAGAAAAGTTGGTATCATATATGACTGCTGAAGTAGTGACAACAACATCAGGATGAATACCACACGAAACACATACGACGGCAAAACTTGAAAAGCAGAATTTGGACCATGTCTCAACATCTTTCATGTAACACAACAGACTGCTGATCAGCCCCTGAACAATCTGACTTTTGAGCAACTATCCAGAGATTACATGGCAGTGAAGGAAAAACTTGAGCTGTATTCATCTTCGGCAAGCAAAAAAAAGGAGCTTGTCGAATCAGGTCATTGCCACCTTGTGAGGGAACACCCTTTCGACCGCACAGACCATGGAACCAACTAACCAGAGTGCTGTGTGGCGAAGAAGTTTAGTCCAATTGCCCAGATATTCCACATCCACAGATGGCCATGGATGGATTGCACGTGTAGGGGATCAACTTGAGGTGGAATGGATGACAAACTCTCCCCCTGCAACCCACAAGATAATATTGAATTTAAATATCCTGCAAGTGTGCAAAAATATGTCAACTTCCCAAAGTGTCCTGGTATGTCAATGGGGGTGGACTCCCATCACAGAAGAGTGTAAGCTGAAATGCAAACATGCACAAACAATGAAAGACAGTGATGCTGCCACTATTGATTCAGATTGATGAGGATGATGACGATGATATTGTCTAAATTACATATGTTATCTATTTTTAAAGCCCATGATGTAATGTACATGTTCTTTTTAAATTTGTTATCTTGCTGAAAGACTTTCTGCTTTTTTACAATCTGAATTAAACAGATTTATACAATATTAATGCACAATTTTGTCTAAGCTTGGGGATGGTTAGGCATTTACCCTCAACAATTGATAAAAAAAAGATATTACACTGGCTGCGTTTTGGAGGCACTCATTTTGTCCATAATTAGGTTGAAACATCCGCTCGCCCACACTCGGGGTATCGACCCTAACTTCTACAAAATAAAAATCCTGGGATCCTCTTAATAGTCTGCATATCTAGTTTGGTGTTATACGCACACATAATATGACAGTGTACATGGACTAAATAAATAACAAAGGGTATAAAAAAAATTCAGATAACATGCCACAATATGCTACAAATTAACAATACCTGTATTTTACTTTAAACGCTTATATATATAAGTTTTTTAAAGGTTCTTCCTGGTAAAGTATTCAGTATCAGTCGCTATTCACTATTGTAAGTTTGCCTCTTTAAAATTTTATAAACGTGTAAGTCGTTATAGATAAATATTACTAAACCTGCATGTAAGATACTTTAAATGTCCGAAATAAAAGTGTTCGAGAAAATCTGCACAGTAGCCATGGAATCCGACTGACCTATTGTATCAATATAGTGACAAATATTCAACTTGGCATAACAGACATTATATTGTAAGATATTATGTGGCTGACACAATGATATAAATAATACTAATTCCGCCCCGCCTGAGCTGCTTTCTGTATATAATAATATCATATATGGAGGTATTCTGTTGCTAGTAGTGATTTTTTTTTTAAAAAAGGCAAAAAATGACGCATTTTTTCACTGCGGGGTAGTCATCTTTGAAAGCAATTACACCATATAAACTACAAGATACAGGTGTCCAGCAAACAGTTATGTAAAGGTAAGACATAAATAAGCTTTCATAATATACCATTGTGGTTTAGTACCGTCCACATGGTACCATCACCTTTGAAAATCTCCTCAACAGCCCATCGCCTAAGCAAAAGTTTTACTGTCCCTCGCCTTGAGGAAGGGCAATAGGTGTGGGTGTGGTGTGCGGGTGGTCCATACAAAATCCCCCTAGGACAAAACCCCTCGACAAAAAACACCCTCGACAAAAAACCCCTAGGACAAAACCCCTTGACAAAACCCCTAACTAAAGTGCGAATTATGGACAAAAACCCACTCAGTTTAAAATAACATTACAAACTAGGAGAAAAAATATAAATTTAAAAAACACAATTTATTACTGAAGTATTCTGAAATATATTATATTCTTTCTTTGTGGTTTTTGTTTCACATCCCCTGATCATTGTTTTGTCTACGCTGAGTACCGGTAATCCCCCTGTCAGCGGTAGATAACACTAAAGTCGCCAAGGACAACGTTTCTTTTTTTTATTTACAGACGAGCCTATGGCGTTTAATACTTACATTTCTTTTTCATCCATATTGATCAGTAAAGTTTAGAAGTGTAGGAAGGGGCTATCTGGATAGTCTGTCATTTTGGTTTGTCTTCATCTGTGTCTAGTATTCGCTATAATGAACAAATACAAAAAAAAAATATCAACCGTGTGGCGACGGTTGTTGCTCATGGGCTACACTAAGGTCGCCTCTAGTTTTATGTTTCTGAAATGTCTCCCGCTGTTGTAGTCGCCCGAAAAAACAAAAAGAAAAAAAAAAAAAATAAAACCGAGTAAGTGAAATTTGAAACCGCTCTCCCCCATATTATTTGGCAGAGATTATAAAGCATAAAACACCTGGAACAGGAAGATTCTACAGTCTGATATAAACTACTGTGTATCTCTTCAGTGTTACATACAAAATCAGTAGTGATGTCTATCATCGTAAATTTGGTGGCTGGCCGACATTAATTGCAGCTGGCGACTAAAGTGTTTATCTACGTAGCTATAGGTAAGAAACCTACAAACCTATCAACAACCTAGTCTATCAAACCTGATATATTTGAAAAAATGAATGTAATATTTTACATCTCATAGAGTGTTCATAAAAAACCTACAAATAATAAGAATAAAAATTAAGATTTTAAAAATTTTTTTTTTAAATTTTTTGTTTGGTTGGTCCCAGGGGAGTTTTGTCTTCAGGTTATTTTTTCCTAGGGTGGTTTTGTCCTAGGGGGGTTTTTGGTCTTAGGGGGTTTTGTCCTAACACTCTGGTTCACCACTCCGCCTAGGACGATTTTGGCCACGAAAGGTAGGACATTTGGGTACAACGGGACAAATATGAAAATAACAAGAAAAAAAAAAAGATTTTTCTTCAATATAATAATTTCTCAACCTTCCCCGTAGCATTATATTTAGGTTAGGATGTGTAGGTCAGCAGTAGTACGAAATAGATGCAAATAGCAAACGGAAACAAAACAAACTACGAATATTAGCATAAGGACATTGAAAACGAACATCATGCGTCCTGGCCCCGCCAAACGTCCGAACTAAAGTAGCCTTCGTGACCTCCACGACCTAAAAGTCCTAGTTTGGGGGTCCCATGACTTCAACGACCGTGGCCAGGAAACGTCCTACACTCAGCCACAGCCATGGCCCGTCACATCCCCTTTCCGTCTGTTTACCGTCAACTAACAGGTGCCGGTTAATGTTCACTGACGTCTGCTTGGGGGAATTGATTTGTGATCGATAAAAAATATTTTTAGACAGGTTTCCAGACGGGTTCTAATGTCGTTTGTGAAGGTGTGTGTGTTGTTGTGTGTGTGTGGTGTGTGTGTGTGTGTGGTGTGTGTATTTCTACGATCTATTCCACATCAGACAATCAACAACCAAACTTTTACGATCAATTTTCTGACATAAACAACTCAACAAGAAAAAACCTGGATTGAAAACCGCAAATCACTAGGAAAAAAAAAGAGGTTAGAGTAAAAATATCTTAAAGGAATCAACCTCAAACATTAACAATAATAGAACTAACGAAAAAACACATAAACTCAACAGACATCTAGGATAACCATATAGAGGGGCGTGGCTGTGAACATTGACGGGTGGAATACAAAAAAGCAAACTCATTTACATCTCAACAAGGAAATAAACTACAAATAACCTGCAAGGTTAACAAGTATAGTTGGCAGTTCCCCTCCTGAAGGCTTGCCCAAGAGTCACACGGGATCCGACAAAAAGGTTGTAGTTAAATTAACGGATGAGGATATGTTGTTAAAGGTCTAAATGAATTATTTCTTAAGTGATACCGGGCAGACGATACCTGATAGTGAACAAATGTTCAAAGGGAAGCGATGAGGAAGTAAACTCAAAGATATTGTGATAACTAGGAAATGGATGGAAGATGGTATAGACAAAAATAAAAGGTTAAATCGCCAAGGACCAGATGAGTGTACTCCCAGGGTATTAAAAGAATGCAAGGAGGTTGTTAGGCAATCGTTAGTGCACATTGTTAAAGGGAAATCGGTTTTGAGATGGCCATGTGCCATTATTGTGGAGGAAAAGAAATGTTGTTCCCATTTTCAGAAGGGAGACAGAGGACTAAAGTCAATTATCAGGACCCGCAAGTCTAACGTCAGTGCTGGGTAAATTATTGGAATCTATTATTGCAAAACAATTAGAGAAGTACTCAAACTATTAGAAAACCACTAGTTTTGAATCACATATTCACAAACATGGAATTCACCAAGGGTAGTCATGTTTCTCACAATTAAATATTGAGTTTTTATAGGAAAAACAAAGTTATGGACGGGCAGATAATGAATAAGTTAGGATTAATATATTCTGGACTTTAGTAAGGCATTTGACAAAGTACCCACACGAGCGACTCCTTAAATAAGAAGTTAGGGCTTGTCTAGATGGGAAGGGTTCTTCATTGGATCAAGCTTGGCTAAGTAATAGGCAACGAATGTTCAAATTAAATGGTTCTAATCTTTGAATGGGGACTGGTTGACAAGTGGAGTTCCACATGGGTCTGTTTGGGTCCGCATTTACTATTTTTGATTTACATCAAAAAACTGACTTTTTGGATAGTGGATTAGGCAGTGGATACAGCAAGTTTGCTGATGATACTAAGTTTAGGTAGGTTCTTGGATTCACATCTGGACGTAAACATATTGCAGAGGAAACCTCTTAGAAATAAACTTAACGAGTGGGGCCGTCGATGGCAGATGGAATTTAATATGATAACTGCAGCGTTATGAATGTTAGTAGAAAAAACCCTGGTAAAATAGATACACCATAAGCAATATATGCTGGAAAAAAGATCATAAGGTGAAAAAAAAAAAAAAAAAAACTTGGAGTGAGGGGTGAGCCCAGACCCGACCAAGGAAACAATGTATTGAGGCCCAGAAATAGAGCCTAATAGAGTATTAGGAT
>JACEEZ010016681.1:2500-10000 GCA_016584305.1 Chionoecetes opilio
ACTTAATACCACTAATACCACTCGTCAATAACTAACTTAATACCACTAATACCACTCGTCAATAACTAACTTAATACCACTAATACCACTCGCCAATAACTAACTTAATACCACTAATACCACTCGTCAATAACGTTAACTTAATATGCAGGTGAAAACTAGCACACTCTTCAATAAAAAGCATCCAACTTATGTAAGTCTACCCTCCAGAGCAAGTTTTTATCTTATAAGTAACCTGTCATGATGTTAACTTCAGTCTATAGGTAAACACAATCTCAAAAAGAAATCCCCTATTAAGTAAGTCTACCCTTCAAAGCAAGCACTTTCTCTAATAAGTAACCATGGTAATAGGGCATGCGAGATAGGCTAGGCGGCAGCACCAGTGGGGTCCCGGGCCGCAGTACACACGCGCATGCAAGGTGGTGCCTCACTTGCCCGGTAACCTTGAGATCGTGCGACGCGTGTGGCGGTATTGGGCTCCTGAACAAGGGGTCGTGGTGGTGGTGGTGACAGCTTTATGGGTGAGTACTGAGTAGAGGACATGAATGAGATTAGTAGGTGTTGAGCGAGGGAGATATATGAATGAGAAAGGTTATTTAGATTAAGTTCTATGCTTGCTCTGTTGGTTAATGGCTAACCTCGTTTATGACTGACTGATTGACTGTCTTCCCCCCCCTCTCCCTCCCTCTCTCTCTGTTAGCATAAGCATTGGCGTCTAATTATATGGGTTGAGAAAAGTGGATGTATGAATGAGGAAGTAAGGCTATGTGAGTTATATGCTTGCTCCGTTGGTTAATGGCTACCTTTGTGTAAGATGACTGACTGAATGACTGACTGACTCTCCCCTCTCTCTCTTCTCTCTCTCGTAGCATGTCTTGGGTATAATAGCATGGATGTATGAATGAGTAGGGCTTTCATGTAAGTACAATTTTGCTTCTCTAATGGCTAACCACGTGTAAAACTGACTGACTGACTGACTGATCCTCTCTCTCTCTCTCTCTCATCTCTCTCTCTCTCTCTCTCGTAGCATAATCATTGGCGTATAACATGCAGACAATACCAAGGCCATCAGGAGTAAATAATCTTAATTCCCTGGCCATGGACAATACAATGTTAAGTACCGCAGTGCCTAACCATAGCTTGGAGTGGCAGCCTTGATACACGTACTCTTCGGGACGCTTGGTAGCCCTGTGTTCTCTGCTCTCCAACCCGCCAGGGTGACGCGGTGGTAGAATCACGGACTGGTGTTGCAGAGTCCCTGCGCCATTCGGTCAGCGGTTCGAGTCCACCAAATTCGTCTGTGTGGTGGCGCTTTGTATAGTCAATAACCTTGTAGTTGGTACTTGCAAAGTGTCTAGATAGGATCAAAGTATTTTATCTTATCTCTGCTCTCCATGGCTCCTCTCCCACTCCAAGCCGAGATTCATTCAGTGTTGGAGTAGTTAACCCCTTGAAGCCCAGAGCGTAATTTCCATTGTAATTTGGCTACTATTAGACGATTTTAGTGAATATAAGCAATATTTTAGAGATATGACCTGCTTAGTATCCTTGTCCACTAACTAATTTGGTATATTCAGTTACTTTTCGTTATTTTATGGCTCGACAACATATGATTTCTTATAGCCAAGGAAAGATATGGGTGTTGAAGGGGTTAATTCTCGCTTCTAAGGAATGATGTTCACTCGTATTTCTTGTCTCTGAATGTTTGTTAATGTTGTGTATGGGTTTGTGTGGGTTTACTAGATAGTGGTTTACTTTTCGTGATGCATGTCTGTGTGTGTATGTGTAAGCGACTCAATACCGAGCGTGTGGAAACAAGTTGACGATGCCAGGACGTAACGTAGAGAGAGAGATTCAACTACCAGTTACATACACACGCACACACGGTCAAACGCACATGCACACATTCACGCAAGCACACATTCACGCACACACACGTAACACACACACACCAACACACACACAACACACACACCACACACACACACAACATCTTCTACCACATACACGCACCACATCACACACCACTACCACGCGCGCACGCACACAACCACTACCACACACACCACACACACACATACGGTCACACACCACACATACGGTCACCACACAACACACACACACACACACACAACACACACACACACACACACACACACACACACACACCACACACACACACACACACACACACACACACACACACACACACACACACACCACTACCACACACACCACACACACACATACGGTCACACACACACACACATACGGTCACACACACACAACCACTACCACACACACACACACACACACACACACACACATACGGTCACACACACACACAACATCCACTACCACACACACCACACACACACACACACATACGGTCACACACACACATGCGGTCACACACACATCCACTACCACACACACCACACACACACACATACGGTCACACACACATCCACTACCACCACAAACACACACATCCACTATCACCACAAACACACACACACACACATACGGTCACACACACACACACACACACACACACACACACACACACACACACACCACACACAACACACACACACACACACACACACACACCACACACACACACACACACACACACTACCACACCACAGCCCCAAAATATATTACACCCACACATCCTCTGCATCTTTCACCAATATCACCACCACCATAAACACACATAACCCACAATCACTACCCCCCCCTCACACAGTCACACACACACACTACACCACACACACAACCTCCCCACACACACCATCACCACCACCATTAAATACTAATACTATACTGCGAAGGTGCACAATATTCTGGGATTCTTGATATTTTCCTGTCGACTGACCATGAATAGTTTAGTGTGCCATGCAAGATTGAGGAAGGAGGCTGGCAAGGCGGTATAAAGTGGTGGTCCTCCGGGAAATCCTGGAATATTGTTGCAGTGCAGAAATGAGGGGCGTGGCGTAAAATGTGCCAGATTTAAATAAATGCGATTTTTCTTGTCTTTTGCATATAAGCAGATTTAGTTTAAAGTTTGTTTCTCTCTCTCTCTTTCTTGTGTCTCTCTCTCGTGTGTGTCTCTCTCTCTCTCTCTCTCTCTCTCTCTCTCTCTCTCTCTCTCTCTCTCTCTCTCTCTCTCTCTCTCTCTCTCTCTCTGTTTCTCTCTCTCTATCTCTCTATCTCCCTGTGTCTTTCAGTCTTTCACTTACTCTGTCTCTCTCTCTCTCTCTCAGTCTGTCTCTCTCTCTCTCTCTCTCTCTCTCTCTCTCTCTCTCTCTCTCTCTCTCTCTCTCTCTCTTCTCATCCTCTCTCTCTCTTCTCTCTCTCTCTCTCTCACACACACACACACACACACACACCACACACACACACACACACACACACACACACACACACACACACACACACACACACACACACACACACACACACACACACACACACAATTTTGCCTGTTGGAGGTCATTTGCCTGTCACGTTTTAATTAACGGCACATAAATTAACTTTGTCGAGTGCATTTTTGAGAGTGTTTAATATCGATGTTTATTTGGCGCCAATACCTACCATTTCACGGACATCATATTACTCATTTGTAACTGAATGAAAGTATTTTTCCCCAGAATGATTTCTTTCTTTCTAGTGTACCATGACATATATCTCTTCCTTCTATATTTCCTCTTCCTCTTCCTCCTCGTCCTCGTCCTCGTCCTCCTCCATCTCCTCCTCCTCCTCCTCCTCTTCTACTTCTTCCTCCTCCTCCTCCTCCTCCCTCCTCCTCTGCCTCTTCTACTTCCTCGTCCTGGTCCTCGTCCTCGTCCTTGTCCTCGACCTCCTCCTCCTCCTCCTCCTCCTCCATGTCCTCTTCCTCTTCCTCGTCCTCGTCCTCGACCTCGACCTCGTCCTCGTCCTCGTCCTCGTCCTCGTCCTCGTCCTCGTCCTCGTCCTCGTCCTCGTCCCCCTCCTCTCCTTCCTTTCCTCCTCCTCCTCCTCCTCCTCCTCCCTCCTCCTATGTCCTCTTCCTCCTCTCCTCTCCTGTCCTCTTCCTCTCCTCCTCCTCCTCCCCCTCCCCCTCCTCTCCTCGCCCTCTTCCCTTCCTCTCTCCTCTTCCTCCTCGTCCTCGTCCTCGTCCTCGTCCTCGCCCCTCTTTCCTCTTCCTCTTCCTCTTCCCCCTCCTCGTCCTCCTCCTCCTCGTCCTCCTCCTCCTTCCTCTTCCTTTTCCCCTTTCCTTTCGTCCTCTTCCTCGTTTTCGTCCTCGTCCTTTCCTCGTCCTCCCTCGTCCTTGTCCCCCTTCGCCCTCGTCCTCGCCCTTGTCCTCCTCGCCCTCGTCCTGGTCCTCGTCCTCGTCCTCGTCCTCGTCCTCGTCCTTGTCCTCCCTCGTCCTCGTCCTGTCCTCGTCCGGGTCCTCGCTCCTCGTCCTTCGTCCTCGTCCTCGTTCGCCTCTTGTCCTCGTCCTCGTCCTCCTCCTGGCTCCTCCTCCTCCTCCATTTCTGATATTCCACTTCAACAGTGTTATAAATACGGTTACTGTTATCACAATTGATATCTCTCCTGCTTTGTACTGTAAATAGTTCCACTGCTATTTTTTATTGTTATTGTTATTGCTACCGTGATAACTGTTAAGGTTATTACTGCTTCTGTAGTAACGGCTATTTTTGCAAATGCTTTTAATGCCACTACTACTGTTTACTTTTGCTACTTACTGCTGCTGCTCCCAACTCCTGCTACAAAACTACTACTACTACTACACTACTACTTTATATACTACTATTACTACTATTATTTACCACCACCACCACCACCATTACTACCACCACCACTATTTCTACTTTCTACTAGTACTACCACCACAACCACCACCACTACGCTACTACTATTTCTCTATAAATGCACTACTTACTACTACTACCCCTTTCTATTACTACTATTTTTCTTTTTAAACCACACGTATATATATTTTCTTTGCATTTAAACATTCTTATTTGTTAATTTATACTATATACATTTTTCAAAAAGCTTATATTACAAACTTGTACCAGCAGAGAACATTTACGGTATTCAGATCTCTTTCTTTTGTTAAGGAAAAATAAGGTTTCTTTTTATTAAATGGAACTCACAACATCAAACAGAAACAGGTAATTACTTAGCTGTAAAATGTACGGTGAATGCTAAAATACTGATCCTGTCTTTTTAGTAAACAGTCGTATGTATTAGTCCTAGTGTTATGTAATTTATGTAGCGTTTGTCTGACACGTGGCAAACCCTGGTGGTGGTGGTGGTGATGGTGGTGGTGATGGTGGTGGGTGTGGTGGTGGGTGTGGTGGTGTTGGTGGTGGTGGTGGGTGTGGGTGGTGGTGGTGGTGGTGGTGGTGGTGGTTGTGGTGGTGGGGTCGGTGGTAGTGGTGTGGTGTGGTGGTGGTGTGGGGGCGGTGTGTGGTGGTGGGGGCGGTGGTGGTGGGGTGGTGGGGGCGGTGGTGGTGGTGGTGGGGCGGGGTGGGGGTGTGGGGGTGTGGTGGGGGTTGGTGTTGGTGTGGTGGTGGTGTGGTGGTGTTGAACCTGAATATGAAATGAAGGTGCACATACAAGACACAATGACAAAAGCAATTCATAGAACATCCACACACACAACACACCACACCACACACACACACACACACACACACACACACACACACACACACACACACACACACACACACACACACACACACACACACACACACACACACACACATCATCATCACACACACATTCACACATCCACGGACGCAAATATTCACACACACACACACACACACAGTGACACACACACACGCACACACATACTCACAAACACATACGCACACACACAAACAAATATTCCACACACACACACACACACACACCACACACACACACACACACACAACACACACACACACATCACACACACACACACACATACACACACACACACACACAAACACCACAACACAGTGACACACACACACACCACATACACACACCACACACACACACACACACACACACAACACACACAAAACACCACAGTGACACACACACAACACACACACACACACATCACACAAAACACACACACACACACACACACACACACACACACAGCCACACACACACACACACACACACACACACACACACACACACACACACACACACACACACACACACACACACACACACACACACACACACACACACTCTTGAGCAAATACCATGAACTAGCAGCATGAGTGAATTTCATGGTTAATTGGAATTCATGGAGCAGCCTTATGACAGCTTGTGTCGGCGTGTAATGGGAGAGAGAGAGAGAGAGAGAGTGAGAGAGAGAGGAGAGAGAGATGAGAGAGAGAGGAGAGAGAGAAGAGAGAGAGAGAGAGAGAGAGAGAGAGAGAGGAGATGAGAGAGAGAGAGAGGAGAGAGAAGAGAGAGAGGAAGTTGGTGAGAGAGAGAAGAGAGAAGGATGGAGAAGAAAGAGAGAGATGGGAGAACGAAAAGAGAGAGATGGAGAACGAAAAGAGGAGAGAGAGACGAGAGAAGAGAGAGAGAGAGAGAGGAGAGAGAGAGAGAGAGAGAGAGAGAGAGAGAGAGAGAGAGAGACGAGAGAGAGAGAGAGAGAGAGACGAAACTGACAAAGATTAACACCATTTCACTTAAATTTTTTTTTTTTTTTTTTTTACATCACAAAAAATTGGCCACAGGTAAAACAAATGAAGTAACAAAAAGGAAAACTAGACTTGTATGCTGACTGCCAGACTTAGAGTTTCCTTCTACCATGATTTGTGTGTGTCTGTGGGAGTTTGTTATATATCTTGACTCTTACGCCTTCTGTCCCTTTGTTTTTTTACCTCTGGCAGTCTTTTGTGATGTAAAAAAAAACAAAAAAAAACAGTGAAATGGTGTTAATCTTTGTCAGTTTCGTCTCTCTCTCTCTCTCTCTCTCTCTCTCTCTCTCTCTCTCTCTCTCTCCTCCTCTCTCTCTCTCTCTTCTCCTCTCTCTCTCTCTCTCTTCTCTCTTCCCCGTATGTTTGTGTTTAGTGTGTGTTAAGTGTCTATTTTTAATGTTTATTTTTACATCACAAAAGACTGTCCAAGGAAAAAAAAAGAGGTAACAAAGGCCCTTATCTGTCGTCTAGTATTCGTGTGGTAAGGGGAATGTTGCTTATATCTGTATGTATCTCTTTGTCTGTCTGTCTGTTTGTATCTCTTTCTGAATGTCTGTATATCTGTATGTATCTCTTTGTCTGTCTGTCTGTTTGTATCTCTTTCTGAATGTCTGTATGTCTGTCTGTATCTCTTTGTCTGTCTGTCTGTTTGTATCTTTCTGAATGTCTGTATGTCTGTCTGTATCTCTTTGTCTGTCTGTCTGTTTGTATCTCGTTCTGAATGTCTGTCTATCTGTCTATCTCTTTCTGAATGTCTGTATGTCTGTCTGTATCTCTTTCT
>JACEEZ010016681.1:15000-21388 GCA_016584305.1 Chionoecetes opilio
AAAATAATAACGGAAAAAGGATGTGTCTCTTAAAGGCCACAATACAAGGGGAAAACGCGGGACGTAAAGATAAAGCTCCTGCATTAAAACAAGGTTTACTGGAATAAAGACTAAGTGCTATTTAAGATAACACTCCAACCTTCTTTTTAACCGTGTTGTAGTGTGTTTAGTATGTGCGTGTGTGTGTGTGTTAGTTCTACGAGGAGGAATTAGGGCGTTTGTATGTATGATCACCTGGGTCGTACGCTTTGCTTAGTTTAACCCCTTGAGACCCAGAACGTAATTTCCATTGTTATTTGGCTACCATTAGATAATTTTTAGTGAGCATAAGCATATTTCTTACCTGAGACGCGATTAGGGCTTGTATATCTTGTCCACCCTACAACTTTAATTTTGGTTGTATTTTGTTACTTTTTCGTTAATTTTTTATGGCTTTTATTTTTAAAAACATACGATTTTTTATATAGCATAGGAAAGATCTGGGCGTGAAGGGGTTAACATCGACACTCATCTCTGTTCCTTAGGCGATTCAGACTATTACCCAAAGCCATAAAAAAAGTATCTTAAAACCTCACAACTCGATAAGCTTCTAAGTCTGAACTCGAACTCTGGTCACTGTTTGATAGAAAGGGAGCAGTAACCACCCTGCCACTAGACTTCAACGCTTTTAGTACACGTTTAAGCCATTATTATATTAATGAATCGTGGTTAGGGTGCCTAGGTATAGCATTATCATTGCTAGACAGTGAATTTAAAGTTGGTTTTATTTGAGAGAGAGAGAGAGAGAGAGAGAGAGAGAGAGAGAGAGAGAGAGAGAGAGAGAGAGAGAGAGAGAGAGAGAGAGAGAGAGAGAGAGAGAGAGAGAGAGAGAGAGAGAGAGAGAGAGAGAGAGAGAGAGAGAGAGAGAGAGAGAGAGAGAAATGTCCATTGCATCGTGTCATTACTGCAATATGAAACGAAGGCTTAAGCATTGTGCATAATAGAAGTAGCAAGAATAGCGTTGCAGAACCATAAGGTGCATAATTTAATAGGGACATACACGCGTAAGACAATACACATATCAGACCCCACACCTCCACACGCCTGGCCGCCTCGACCACAGCTACCCACCGCCACATCTCTCATCTCATGTACCAGCCACACCACTCTACTCATCTATATTCAAGCACATTGTACCACGTTCCCGGTACAAGAGGAACAGCAGCTTTAGGAGGGTAGAGTAAAATTTAAGGAAAGTATGGGATGAGTAGCGAGTGGAGAGGCGAGGCAAATGACGTCCCTACTGAGGATTAACAAGGGGTAAAGAGGACTTGGCTGGAAAGGGGGAAGGTGCGTGGAGGTATTAAGGGCAGCGTGTAGGGCTGTGTATGGGGTTATCAAGGGAATTATTAGTAGGGAGGGGAGAAATAGGGGAGACTATAAGAGAAGGATAACAAAAAGAAGCCTGAAATATGCGGTAATGTGATTGGGTAGATTTTTTCTTGTACATGGTTTTAATTTTAAGTACGTAGATTTAGGAGTGTTTGAGAGAGAGAGAGAGAGAGAGAGAGAGAGAGAGAGAGAGAGAGAGAGAGAGAGAGAGAGAGAGAGAGAGAGAGAGAGAGAGAGAGAGAGAGAGAGAGAGAGTATCCTTCCCCTTTCCCTTTTTTTCTTTTCCCCCTGAGAGAGATAAGATGAGAGATAAAGAACCATATACACCACACACACACACACACACACACACACACACACACACACACACACACACACACACACCACAGTAACCTTAGAGCAATTAATGTCACTGCTTGTCTCTTCCCCCTGTAGCGGCAATCCTCACCAGTGTCTAATTGCGCGGACCACTGCTGATTACCTTTAAGGGGATTAGAATTACAGAGAACATGTAATGACATTAGGGTGAAGGGGAGGAGGAGGAAGGAAGGAAGGAAGGAAGGGAGGGAGAGAGGAAGGAAGGAAGAGAGGAAGGGAGGAAGAGAGGGAGAGAGGAAGGAAGGAAGAGAGGAAGGGAGGAAGGAAGGGAGGGAGAGAGGGAGGGAGGGAGGGAGAGAGGAAGGAAGGAAGAGAGAAAGGGAGGAAGGAAGGGAGAGAGGGAGGGAGGGAGGGAAGGAAGGAGGGAGGGAGGGAGGGAGGAAGGAAGGAAGGAAGGAAGAGAGGAAGGAAGGGAGAGAGGGAGGGAGGGAGGGAAGGAGGGAGGGATGAAGGGATGAAGGAAGGAAGGAAGAGAGAAAGGAAGGAAGGAAGGAAGGAAGGGAGTGAGGGAGAGAAGGAAGAGAGGGAGAGAGGAAGGATGGAAAAGAGGAATGAATGAAGGCAGAGATGAATGAAGGAAGAAAGAAAGAAAGAGAAAGAAAGGGGGAAGGAGGAGAAATTATTATAGTAGAATATGTAAAAAAGCATACAATTGTCTTACCTCTCTATAGAAAATGTGATGATTTCTTTTTCTTTGAGTGTGAAATGCTCCCTCGTTGAAAGTGTAAGAGAGATATTTTACGCTTCACAAGGATCTGTTAGTAATGGCATGATGGTAGGTACTGCGGCTGTGGCTGGCTAGGGGGGGGGGTGAAGGGGGGGCGTGATGTCTTGAAAGGAAAGTCACTTCACGATAATTAGATAGAATAGTGAATTGTGTATGATGGAAGAAGAAGAAGAAGAAGAAGAAGAAGAAGAAGAAGAAGAAGAAGAAGAAGAAGAAGAAGAAGAAGAAGGATATACGCAGCCAGACTTTTTTTTTCTCGTATATAATAAATAGAACGTTGTATTTTTTTTATTATATTTCGGTATTATTATGTATATTTATTTATATTATTTCTGATTATTTATATATCTGATTATCTGATGTCGTTATCTGATGTTTACCTCCAAATCTCTGCTTGTAAATTTGTAAGTCTCGCACACTGTAGCGCCTCTCTCTCTCTCTTTCTCTTTCTCTTTCTCTTTCTCTCTCTCTCTCTCTCTCTCTCTCTCTCTCTCTCTCTCTCTCTCTCTCTCTCTCTCTCTCTCTCTCTCTCTCTCTCTCTCTCACAACACACACACACACACACACACACACACACACACACACACACACCACACACACACACACACACACACACACACACACAACGCTATCTCCTTGTCGTAACTCGCGCTCAATCACCGGGGTGCGTAAAGGCGTTAGAGATACGCGCTCGTTAGGCGTACGCGGCGCTAACGAGGTTGTTAGTGGAGGGAATCTTGGGTCCGGGTTGGGGTGATGCCTATTGCTTGTCCTCAGTGGTGTGTGTGTGTGTGTGTGTGTGTGTGTTGTGTGTGTATTTTACCTAGTTGTATTTTACAGGGCCTGAGCTACACGCGTATGGTCCCGTATTCTTATCTACATTTTAGATTTGCTTCTTTACTGTGTGTGTGTGTGTGTGTGTGTGTGTAGTGTGTGTGTGTATAGTGTGTGTGTGTGTGTGTGTGTGTGTGTGTTAGTGTGTGGTGTATAGTGTGTGTGTGTGTGTGTGTGTGTGTGTGTAGTGTAGCGTAACTATTATTGATGGTGTAAAGTGAGTATTGTGCGTATATTTGTATTGCAAAATAAGGTGTATTGTCTGAAGTATACACACACACACACACACACACACACACACACACACACACGGTAAGGAAACAAATTAAACATGTAGATAAGGAGACGGGACCATACGCGTGTAGCTCAGGCCCTGTAAAAGACAACTAGGTAAATATAACTAGGTAAATACACACACACACACACACACACACACACACACACACACACACACACACACACACACACACACACACACACACACACACACACAGGGGAACTTCGTAGTGTAAGGGATAGCACGCTCGGCTCACAACCGAGAAGTCCCGGGTTCGATCCCCGGGCGGAGCGAAGACAGACGGGCGGTCTTCTTAAAACCCGAGCCCCTGTCCACCCAGCAGTGAATGGGTACCGGGTGTTAGCCGGGGGTTTGTGACCCCCCTCCCGGGGTGGTGGCTTCGGCCAACACTAAGCACTAAGGATGAATGATAAAATAAATGTTGATATGGAGACGGGGCCATACGAGCGTTGCTCAGGCCCTGTAAAATGCAACTAGATGAATACAACTAGATGAATACACACACACACACACATGTCTAGTACCGGGTGGCAGGTGAGGGAGGAGTCAGGTCATGACCCCGATGCGGCCAAAGTTATGGTCTCTTCTTCTTTACGACCTTCACGATGACCACTTTCCCGAAATGTCCTTTTGGCATGCAGGTTGGCGCCTCCTATCGCTCCTTCCGTTTTTTTTATGTACTTGAGACAGAAAAAAAAGCCATGTACGTATAATATACATGTATTATTGAAACAAGATCAGGTACTTTCTCAATATTCTTTATCTCTGCAATATTTTCAAAGTCATCACTGGTAGTTGATATTCAGTCACTGCTTATAATTAAAACAGTGCTTATTGTGGTTTCCGTCTTTTTTATTTACTTGGTATACAAAAAATATCACCCAAAATTGATAGTTTGTACGCATATGCTATTATTATATGCGATAAATGTACGCATATGCTATTTTCTCTGTTATATACAAATCAATATTTTTTTACTTTACGCCAAATGATAGCCCTTGATCTACTTAATATTTGCTTCTCTATTCAAGTTGAACTTATCCGCCATAGTTATTTATTTAGTTATTGAAAAAAACGTGATTTAAAAAAAAAATCAAGGCATACCCCTTGCCAAATTTGCAATATTTTTTGAAAAATAGATTTGTTTGAAAATTTGTTCCTTGCAGCTTTCGGGCATGCTGCACACGAATATGGAGTCAGTTTTCAGTTACAATGATTAGAAGTTTCTATTTCAGCCAATTCACAATGACATGATACTTCCAGATATTTCTTAAAAAACACAAATTAGACAAAACTTACAACAAGACATAAAAATATTATAGGAATTGCTAGAATAATCATTACTTCAATACAACGATCAGTAATAGTACTTTCAGTATTAGTAATATTATAGTATTATTAATCCATTTTTGAGCCACCCATGCGATTATTAAAGTACTTATAAAAACCTGGGAATACTATATTAATCCTGTGGGACTTCCAATGCCCTTCTATGACTCCTGTAGGATGCATGAAGGAACGCAAAGGCCCGTGAAGGACTCTGAAGGATTGTGTACAAAGCGAAGGATACTTAAAAAATATCATTCTTCCTCCTCCCATTTCCTCTCCTCCCTTTCTTCTCAATAAACAGATATAACTCAAACAAAATCACTCACTTTCTCAATATTCTCTCCTATATCCTATGCAACATTTTCAAACGAATCACTAGTATTTAATATTCAGTCTTTTTTAAGTACTTAGGACATACACAAAATATGACCTTGAAAATTGTGGTCACGTGTGATGTATTGCCAACAGGTACAGTTTAAAACAATCCGGCACTTTCTCAATATTTTGGCCTATTCCCTCTGCAATATTTTCTAACGAATTACTTGTATAGTTGATAAAGCTACATTATTATCGTAAAAAAAAAATTCATCACCAGCCTCCCTCCTATAAAAACCTCAACATTTCCATCTTTTCAACCTATAACTGTAAAACTGTATCACCAGCTTGTAGGAACCTCAGTATTTCCATCGCCTTCAACTTTGCTATTCACTTACCTCCACCTCCAACACGTAGAAACTAGTGGTAGGAATTAGTCACACAGGCAGCCTCGTTTGGCCCAGTAGTGTTGTTGCTGTCTGTTCTTCTTTTGTATTCCTTTGTATTCCTTTGTATTCCTCACCTTAGTCGTCGTGTCCATGTAAGGCCCGTTTTTTTCCTAGGAATAATCGTGCTTGTTACTGGAGATGATGAGTATATTTGGTGTAAACAGGAGTCAAGCTAATGAGATTACTACCTTAACTGTCCCTAAGTATGTACCCTAATGTCCCTAAAAGTCCCTGAAAGTCCTTGAATGTCCACAGCGAGCATGCCAAATTTCCTCTCCTCCTATTTCCCTCATTCTTTCCCCTCGTTTTTTAATATTTTTTATTTTCCCTTCCTCCCCTCACATCCAATTATTTCCAGGAAGTAAAGAAAGAAAAGAATTTGATGGAAGGGGGGATAGAAACGTATGACAAGACGCAATGGGAAAGGATTTCGCTCTCTCTCTCTCTCTCTCTCTCTCTCTCTCTCTCTCTCTCTTTCTTTCTCCTCTCTCTCTCTTCTCTCTCTCTCCTCTCTCCTCCCTGAAAAATAAGTGTGCAGGGCTGAGGATTACTTGAGAGAGAGAGAGGAGAGAGAGAGAGGAGAGAGAGAGAAGAGAGAGAGAGAGAGAGAAGAGAGAGAGAGAGATGAGGGGGAGAGAAGGGAGAGAGAGGAGAGGAAGGAGAGAGAGAGAGAGAGGAGAGAGATTT
>JACEEZ010016682.1:0-20000 GCA_016584305.1 Chionoecetes opilio
AACGCTAGTACGTCGGAGACGACAAGGAATCTAACCCTTAGCTTCGAGCATAAAGGTGTTTCTGCACGTACTGGTCGACCCATTTCTTCACCTTCGCAATCTGCAATCCGCTCACACTCACATGATTTAGATCACCCTTTTCTATGAATGACTTTAGTATCCTATCCAAGGCACACTACCCTAGTGACACTAAATTATTAGAATCCATACACATCAAGCATCTGTCCCCTGATCTTAATAACCAAGTCACTTCACACCAACTACATATACTCAAATGACTACCACTGTTTCGATTGCCCGACTCTCGGTTCGATCGCTCCACACAAGCTGAAATGTTACCCACGAAACTAGTGTTCATTCAGTCCTCTACCAGCTCAGACAGCATACACACCAAGGTCCGTTAAGTACAAATTATATTTTATTTATTAGTTAGTAATTTTAGATAATATAGGAATATTTTATTGTTACTTAGGAAATAATATTTTAGATGTCCGCTTTTTAGCATTGCAATATATTAAATTTTAAACTATTTTTAGCCTGATGATGCCAAGTGCCTTTGGCGAAACGTTGCGCATAAACAGCCCCAAGTATGACGAGTGTCTTTGTCACCCTGAAATATCAAGATGTACTACCAACTAAGAAAATCAATTATATATATATATATATATATATATATATATATATATATATTATATATATATATATATATATATAATATATAATATATATATATATATATATATATATAATATATATATTATATATATATAATTATATATATATATATATATATTTTAGTCACACACGATTAATCATCAAAGAGAAGACCGGTGGATCATCAAACGAGCGAACTACGGCTGACGGTGTACCCACTACTCGTCGGTATCCGAGTGGAGGTGTTGGGTCCGGCAGTGGCGGCGTCAGTGCGGCTGACGGTGCAGTAGGCGGTGGTCCTGGTGCTGGAGATGGTGCTGCTGCTGGCCATAACCTTGGTGATGGCGACGGTGATGCCACCAGTGCTGCCAGTGCTGCTGCCGACGTGGGTGCGGGCATGTCCCGTGATACTGCTGCTGCGGTGGGTGGCATCCTAGTTATCGGTGATGAAGTTGGAGGTGAGGCCCAACCTGCTGGAGTCGGTCACGCGGGGAATGCCGGATCGGTCAAAGGACAAAGTAACAAAATGACAACGCGAGGATCTAAAAAGTAATTGACGGTGTAAGTAAGAATTCACTGTTGGATAGTACTTACTCTACTATATTATGATGGCTAACTGTAATTCACTGCCTTTTCATAACGTACTTCCCTTTTCTAATGTGAAAGATAATGATTTTGCAAACACATTAAACACAAATTATAGTTTTCCATTGAATGTTCGACATAATATTAAATTTGATCCTTTTGTTCATACTAATGATGATGGAGTTAATGTTGATGACAATTTTAAGTTAATTTCACGTGAAATTTTGTGTGAGTACTATTGTGGAAATTATTTAAATTTAAGATTACAATTCACAGCTCCTATGTTAAATATAATATCTTGCAACATTAGCAGTGTACCACTTCATTTATATTCTTTGTTTGATCAGTGTTTAGATATAACTAGTGTAAAATATCATGTAATAGGTTTGTGTGAAACATGATTGAATGATACCATTTGCAAACTTTATTAACGTAATGATTATAATTCTTATTTCAAAAACAAAAACACAAGTGGGGGAGGGTTAGCTATCTATTTGTACAAATATTTCATAGTGTTTTACTAGAGGATATCTCCTTACAGATACCTCACATAGAAACATTGTTCTTAAAGGTTACAGCAGGAAATTATACATTTATAGTAGAAATGATATACAGACCTCACAACGCAAGTATCCATGAATTTCAATTATCTCTGGAATACATTTTAGAAAAAGTATTGGTCACAAGTAAGTTACCAGCTTACATATTTGGTGATTTCAATATTAATTTACTGAGAAAGAATGATAGCAATGTACAAGAGTTAATATCTATATTATAGTCATATTTGTGTTTTCCAATAATAACTAGACCTACCAGGGTAACACAGACACCAGCAACTCTCATCGATCACATATGGACACACAATATGGAGAACTACCAAACTAGCGGTATACTCTACACATCCATTAGCGACCATTTTCCAGTCTTTGGTTCATTCTGTTTTCCAGGTAAGAATAAAAATAACGATATGGTTCCCTTCAGGAGAAGAATATTTAGTAAGGAAGCTATCAATAACTTCAAAACCGACTTAACAAGTTACAGGTGGGAAACAGATTTACATAATTTAAATGTTAATGATAGTTATGACAAATACATTAAAATATTCTATTACTTTTATGATAAACATTTTCCTGAAAGAGAATTTAAAGTGAAAGCTCAGCATATGTAGGGGGGTGGGATTTGCCACCGCCCTCGCTCCGGCGCCTGCCGCTGCCACCCCCCTGGAGGTGCCAGGTAGGAGGTGGGACTTGCCACCGCCCTCACTCCGGCGCGGCCGCTGCCGCTCCCCTGGAGGTGCCAAGTAGGGAGGTGGGACCTGCACCGCCCTGGCCCCGGCGCCGACACAGCCTGGTCAGGACATAGCTGGCGTGGCGTTGTCGGTCTCCCCTGTCTCCCCCCTGCCGCCCTCCCCTCCGGCCCCTTAGTCCCCCCCCCCCCCCCGTGATGCCTGGGCGTGATGAGGATACGTCTCAACCACCTACGTTTGCCGAGATTGCATCGCGCCCGCCCTCGCCGCCTGTGACACCCCGCCTCCCCAGTGTCCCTCCTGCCTCAGGGGGCTCAGGGGATCAAGGCCTTGAGCTGCCAAGGAGGCGACGTCGCGGACGTCCCACCCAGGGGCGCGGGGCCCCACCCAGCTCCGCACAGGGGCACGTAGCCCCCCCTAGTCCTCCTCCTTCTCACGGGGCTCCACCCAACCACCCCCTCCAGCGGGTCGCGGGAAGAGGGTGGGGCACAAGGGGTAGTAATCGCCTGGGGGCCTTCTCTCCCTGTCAGGTGCTGGTGCGTTACCTGCCCCAGCACTACCCCGTTGAGGAGGTCACGGCCTACGTCAAGGAGATACTCAAGGACGACCTGGTGGAGGTGACGCTGCTGTGGAGGAGGACCTTCTCCGCGTTCGTCGTCTCTGCACACAGGAGGCATCGCCGTGAGCTCCTCGACATGAACAACTGGGAGCAACATGTGTTTGTGTGCCCATATAGCTCTCTCCCAACAGCTGCGGCTGCCTCTTCACGCCCTGTCAACAATGGAAGGTAAACTGAAAATTGCCTCTTGTAACTGCCAGGGTGTGAAGAGTAGTGAGCCTCACATCAGGGATCTCCTGGGGCAGGTGCACGTGCTAGCCCTACAGGAGACGTGGCTGTGCCCTGACGAGGTGCACAGACCGAATGGCCTCCATAAGGACTTTGTGTCGTTCTCGACTTCGGCGGTAGACGAGACACGGGTCCTGAGGTGTGGCAGGCCGTATGGTGGTTTCACTTTTTTGTGGCACAAGAGTCTTTCTAAATACATCAAAGTATGTAATGCTCAGGATCCTCACATCTTGGGCATTGCATACAAGGATGACCGGTTCTCCATGTAGCTGTGAATGTGTATCTGCCCACCAGTATTGTGGAGAACATGGACGAACAGCTGATGTATTTAGGAAGACTCGCCTGTATAATAGAGAATGCTGAGGAGCAGAATGTTTGCATTCTCGGCGACTTTAATGCTGCCCGGGCACAGCCTTCTTCACAGACATTCAGCGCATGTGTGGAGACCGCGAAATGGTGATGGCTGACGTGAGGGCGCTTCCCCTAACGAGTTTCACTCATGTCAACCAGGGCTGTCTCTCATGCACGTGGCTGGATCATGTGCTGTTGTCACCATGCCTGTTTGATGTGATGGATGAGTGCTCCATTCTGTACAACAGTGTCTCTTCAGACCATTTTCCTCTCTTCGTGGATTTTAAAGTTAATGGGCTCCCTGCTCTGACACAGGTTAGGCAGGATAATGCGGCAAGGATTAAGTGGGATTTTTGGGACAAGCGGAAGAGAGAGGAGTATGGTCGTGTATTGACAGAGTTGCTGAGGGGCATTGCCATAGATCCTGTCAGGGTTTGTTGCTTCCAGAATGCATGTCTGGATCGTGGCCACCATGACGACATCAACGCCTTCCACGAGGCCTTGATAGAGTGCATGATGCGTGCTGGCCAGACTGTGTTTGGTTTTTCCAGGAAGAGATGGAGGCAGGTACCAGGCTGGAATGAGTTTGTTCGTGATGCGCACAGTGCCGCGCGGGAGTCCTTCCTTGAGTGGAGAGCGGGTGTTGGTCCGCGTTGGGGGCTGAGAGGCCCCCACTGGCTGAGAGGATTAGGAGCACCAGGTCCAGATTCAAGCAGTGTCGCAGGTGGTGTAAGTCACATGAGCACCAGCTTCGTGCCCAGTCCCTGGCTGACAAGCTGGCATCTGGTGACTCCTTTAACTTTTGGCGTGGCGTGCGCAGCATGAACCCGGGCTCACACACGCTTCCCTTACGGGTGGATGACGCTGTGGGGGAGGAGGGCTTCGCCTCCATGTGGGGAGAACATTTCAAGGGCATTCTCAACTTTGTGAGCTACGAGGAGAGTGAGAATGCCCTGCGTGGTGGGATGCGTGGTGTGTCGCTGCAGGGTTTCCGCAGCGTGGATCACGAGGAAATGAGAGGGGTATTGCAAAGCCTCTCCTCCAGTGAGGCTGTGGGTATGTATGGGCTCCCATCTTGGGCATTTACGTATGCGCCCCCCAGCCTGGTTACTTGGCTCTGTCTCTTCATCAATGCCTGTGTCTGCCATCAGTACATACCCAGTCAGGGCTTGGCAGTGCTTATAGTGCATTTACAAAACCTTTTCACGCACGAAAAGTTCAATAAGTTTTTCCGTCCACTGCAACATCCGTCTTATGCTCCCTAAGGGGCCCCGCGAAATGGCCAGACTGTGCGGCGAATTATTTTTTGATGCTATCAATTTCACCAACGTGTATTCTTTTTTCCTGGCATTATTATATATCATTGGTTTTGCAGAGAGATTTTTCTGCCTTATGAAAGAAAAAAATAACAAGAAATGCAAAGCAATAGCTGAATTTACCGACTCCGAAAAAATATTGAGTAGAGAGAAATAAGAAATACCTACGTTCACCACTTCGTAACTCGAAACCTCCCGAGTCAACTTTTTATGGTTTATATGCCAATAAAAGCGGAATATTATGAAGATTCCAACGCTACCATTATAATTTTCATATGGCCATTATGGCCAATTCGGGACACGTTTTAAAGTGACGACAATTCGCGCGCATATGCTGCCTGCTGAGTGGAAAAAGACACACAAACCCTTATCATTTCGCATCCACTCACACGAAAGAGTTGACATTTAGTTTATTGTATAGGTCTAGGTTGGATCTTTGACGCAGAAAATGTTGACGTAATTCTGATAAATACTTTATTTTTGGCGAATTTTTAACAGTTTTTTGACGCAATTCGCGTCAAAAACTCAGATTGCAGGCGGGCCCGTTTTGACGCGATCGCGTCACCGTGCGTGAAAGGGTTAAAAGCAACGTGAAGGACCCTGCTAACTGTGGCAATTACAGGCCCATTGCCATAGCAACCTCCCTGTCCAAGGTGCTGGAGAAAGTGGTGCTCCATCGTCTTGAGGCCTATCTGTATACACTGAACAATCAATTCAGCTATAAGAAAGGCCTTGGCACTGAGATGTGTGTGTGGACATTGAAGAATATCATTCATTACTACACTTCCAGAAATTACCTGTTTATCTGTGTTTCCTGGATGCTAGAAAGGCGTTTGACAGAGTCAATTACCAGAAAGTCTTTCATAAACTTTTCGTCAGGGGTACACCTGGATACATTGTTAATTCATTGATGTACTGGTACACTACCCAGGAATTTACTGTTATGTGGGGTAATTCCTTCTCGCTGGCCTTTAGTACTGCCAATGGTATTCGGCAGGGGGAGATTTTATCCCCCTACCAGTACAATGTGTACACGGATGATCTCAGTGCCAACCTTCGTGATACAGGTATCGGCTGCCACATACATGATGGGTGCATCAACTAACTGAGCTATGCTGATGATATGGTACTGCTCGCATCCACTGCGGATGCGTTGCAGGACCTTATCAATATGTGTCAGGTGTATGCTGCCAAGCATGACATTGTCTACAATTCCACTAAGACAGAGTGCATGGTAGTATCACCGGCACGCGCTCAGGTGAATTACCTGAAAACAGCATGGCTGGGTGGGTCTGCCCGCACTTTTGGGGATAGATTCGCATACCTGGGCCATGTTATATCCCACGACATGACTGATGATGATGATATCATCAAGCAGACCATCAAGCTTCTTGTTATGCGAAATACTCTACAGAGGACATTCTCCTACTGTAGCAGAGAGGTGAAGATGGAGTTATTCATGAGTCACTGCTACTCTATATACTGCAGCTAGCTGTGGTCGCGGTACAAGGTGGCCACTATGAACCGCCTTAAGGTCTGTCACAGTGATATTTTTAAGAGGCTTCTGGGGCTGCCCACACTGTAAAAAATGCAAGGTATAGAAAGGGTATAACTGGGGAATAAGGTATAATTTCGAGTTAAAATACCCGTATCTTCACCAATACCCCTCTCAGTCAAGGTATTTTAATGCACATATATACCCTTCATTAGACTTAGTCACAAATGTGCTTGGTAAGCTTATAAAGTGTAGGCAATGACATGCAATGTAACTCTTTATCAAATTACCACATTGTTACACTGAACATATAATGCGATAAAAAAGGTAATAAAAAATGTATCAATTTCGAGATATAAATATTTTTGAAAAATATCACTAGTTATCTCGGGTAGCGGTACCTGGCAACCGAAAAACTGCCAGAAGTCGCTTGAACATATATTTATTAATGAACGGTCATTCATTACTGATAAGGATCACTTGAGTATCAGTACTACAATTTATAGTGATATTACATCTTGTATGGTGTTCTACGACCAATATGTCATGTGGCGAGATAACTGTAACGGATATTATATCATTTGTTATTATTTTTCTTTTCGGATCACAAATTATCCATCTTTTTCAATAGTTTTTTATCAAGTTGATATTATTACATTATAAAAATGTTTGCATAATCCAGTTTACATCGATTTTGCTGGTATTAATCAAGCAATCCCTTATTGCAGGATTATTACGTGGACGACAGAAAATACTTCATAAACATTTCCCGTCAACTCAAGCAAGGTGTGCGACGAGCGTTTGCCGCTTTGAAAGTTGAAACTGGTTACAACTGGACTGTACTCTGCCAGACCTGACCGCTTCCTCCGTCACGCTGAACAGCACGTATCTCTTGCCTCACCTATTTCTTCCTGAACAAGAACAGGTCATATGCTACGCCAGTGTTGCCTCACAGGACTTTGTCAAGGTTCATATATATATATATATATATATATATATATATATATATATATATATATATATATATATATATATATATATATATATATATATATATAATATATATATATATATATATATATATATATATATATTTTATATATATATATATATATATATATATATATAATATAATGGGTCGTCGAAGCTCACTACCTTGGCAATGACAGCTGTTTTCACGTCATACTACATTACTGCATGTATGTATGTAACATGTAGCTAATTTAAATGCTTTTATATATTTTGAAATGCCTGGAGCAAGTAAAATATACTTTTAAAACCTGAACTCCTTTTTTATACCTATAAGCTGTAACCATACCTAAGGGTATAATAGATTAGAGTACGAAGGTATATATATCATCAAGAATACCCTTTAGCAGGGCATTCTTTGCCTTGGATATACCCCTATGTAAGGGTATTGTAAGTATATGTTATACCCTTGAGAGGGTATAATGTAAAGGGTATATCATAGTTCTAATATACCCCTATAGGGTATACTATTTTAGACACTAGGAATACCCCCTTGTATACCTTTATATACCTTAAATTTTTTACAGTGCAGGTGTTGCAGCTCGTCCTTGGCTTTCGCTAGGAACGGGGCGAACAATCTGTATGTGATCCGTCGACACTCCGTGTTCAATTTAGGGAGTAGGGTGGAACTCTCTACGAACTCCATCATCACCTCTGTCAGGCAGAGCTCGGCCTATGTATGTGGACCTATACAACAGCGGTGGCTGGGTCTGCTGTTTGTGCAGAATGTGGGGTAGCACAGGTGTCCATGTATGCTTTTCTATGTACTTTTATACTATGTCCCCTAATGTGCCTGTACTTTGTTCTTGTTTTTGTTTTTGCTCTAATACTTAAGTTTACTATTTGGCTTGTTCTTATCGCTTTGTTTTTTGTATGTATGCCCCCGGGCAAGAATAAAATTATTATTATTATTATTATTATTATTATTATTATTATATGGGAAAACCTTATATTACCTCAGCGATAAAAAAAAAAATATCAAGCAGAAGAATAAACTCCAAAAATTATACGCTAAATGGCCTTTAACCTATGGAGAAACTCTTACGAAATATAGAAACACTCTAACATCTATAATTTAAACTGCAAAACAAAGATATTTGCTATCTAAATTACAAGAGCAAAATGGCAACCCCAAAAAAGAAAGGGAAATTATCAATCATGTAATAGCAAAAAAAGGGAATTCGCAAGTACAGTCTACATAGACATTTCAAGACGAGACAATATCTGAAATTAGTAAAATAGCAGAAAAGTTTAATTATTACTTGTGTACGGTTGCAAGTAGTCTTGCAGAAAATATTCCCAACACACCAGTATCTTTCAAAAGCTTTATGCCTGACCCAGTACCTTTTTCATTTCACCTACAACCAACTTCAACACCAGAAATTATGAAAATTATCAGAGTAATGAAGAAAACATCTCCAGGGTACGACTGCACTGACATAAGGATTGTTAAGGAATGCTGCAATGAAATTGCTCTTTCTTTATCGTATATTAAATCTTTTAAATCGTATATTATATATATAAATCTTTTAGAGATGGCATTTTCCCCAAAAATCTTCATATTGCTAGGGTTGTACCTATCTTTAAAAGAGGTAACCAAAATTAATCACTAAATTATAGACCAATGTCAATATTATCTGCCTTTAGTAAAATTTTCGAGTAAATATTGAGTTAGATTAGTAAACTATCTTTCTGAGTGGTAATTATTAACTGACTGTCAGTATGGATTTAGGCCCAAATTTTCAACTGAACTAACGGTACAAAATGTATGTAGTCACATTTATCAGACTATTGACACTAAAATGTTTCATATAACTGTTTTTTGTGATCTGTTCAAGGCATTTGACACTATCCCTCACGACATTCTACTGTATAAATTATCTACGTATGGAATACGCGGCCCGGCTCATGCATGGTTTAAAAGCTACCTTAGCCATATAAAGCAATATACAGTATACAGCAACTCAGCATCATCACACGGACAAGTAAATTCCGGAGTGCCTCAGGGATCTGTGTTAGGTCCAATCTTGTTTTTAATATATATCAAATATATAACACGCACCACCAACTTACTGAACTGTTTATTGTATGCATATGATACTAATATTTTTTTCAGAGGAGATATTTGTATGAAATAGCTGCCACATTGAGTTTTGAGTTAACACATGTCTCAAACTGGATTAAAAGTAATAAGCTAACTCTCAACACCGATAAAACACACTACACGATATCCTGTTCAACCATGAAGCAGCCAGCCAATGTTATTATAAAACTTGTTGATGTCACACTCACTGCAGTTAGAGAAGTAAAGTTTGTAGGTGTAATTATTGATTGTAACATGAAATGGGTACCACAAATAGAAGAAATAAAAGCAAACATATCTAAAGTAATAGGAATATTATATAGAACAAGGTATTGTCTGAGTTTAGAGTCATTACAACTTGTATATCTATCAATAGCATATCTACACTTGCTATATTGTTCTTATGTGTGGGGTGAGGCATTTAAAACTCATATTGATAGTCTTTTTATTAAACAAAAAATTTGTTACGCGCCATGTTCCACTGCAAGAGATATGATCACACACATCCACATTTCAGGGACCATCAGCTGTTAAAACTAAATAATATCATACATTTACTGACCAGTCATTTTGTGTACAGTTCTATATACATTTATCAGCATAGTAATTTTGAAATAGGAACTCAAAATCTTAATACCCGAGGAGCAGGTGATCTGAAGATACCCCTATGCCGCACTACACACGCCCAACAGAGTGTATTATACAGAGGAACTCGTTGCTGGAATCATTTACCACAAGATATTAGGGATCAAGGTACAAAAAATAAATATAAGGCTAAACTAAAGCAGAAATTATTAGAAAGCTTCAGTACGTATATTTAATAAAATCAACTAGGAAGATTTAAATGAGTATGTATCTACTTTTATAAGAGTAATAACTTACTTATGTGTCTTAAGTGTATGTGAGATAGGTACGAATTCAATGAATTTGTACGTTTGCGTATATTTTAATGTAATAAGTTGGCGTAGTTATAGTGTATGATGTTTATATAACGTGTGAATGTTGGGTAACTGTATGCATCTGTTATACGTGTGTTCTTGCGTATGTATTATTGCATGTTGATGAGTATATGGGTAAATATGGGCATATTCATTATATAATATAAATAATAAATGCCCATATAATATACATTATATGGGCATATAATGGATCTTGTCATATACGTATACTATGACCAATGTAGGTATATATCGTGCATTTAGTTATATTATTCACAGTTGTCTGTATATTAGGTAAATATTGAGAAAAAAATTATACAACTACTTGGATGACATTTTTTAGTTATTCTAGATCCCTATTAGAGCTTCTGCTCAATGGATCTGGCCTTAAATTACAACTTGTTGGAAATAATCTCTGTATTGCAATATGTATATAAAGAAGCTAATAAAAAAATATCAATATAAAAAATCTCTCTCTCTCTCTCTCGCTCTCTCTCTCTCTCTCCTCTCTCTCTCTCTCTCTCTCTCTCTCTCCTCTCTCTCTCTCTCTCTCTCTCTCTCTCTCTCCCCCTCTCTCTCTCTCTCTCTCTCTCTCTCTCTCCTCTCTCTCTCTCTATCTCTCTCTCTCATCTCTCTCTCTCTCTCTCCTCTCCTCTCTCTCTCTCTCTCTCTCTCTCTCTCTCTCTCTCTCTCTCTCTCTCTCTCTCTCTCTCTCTCTCTCTCTCTCTCTCTCTCCCCTCTCTCTCTCTCTCTCTCTCTCTCTCTCTCTCTCTCTCTCCTCTCTCCTCTCTCTCTCTCTCTCTTCTCTCTCTCTCTCTCTCTCTCTCTCTCTCTCTCTCTCTACCCGTCAGGGTGGCTTGATTGGTAGAGCTGTTGTCTTTGTGTGTAGCGTCATTGCGCATTCGGTCAGCGGTTCGAGTCCACCAAGCTCGTCCTGGCGTGGTGGCGCTTTGTATAGTCAATAACCTTGTAGTTGGTACTTGCAAAGTGTCTAGATAGGATCAAAGTATCTTGTCTTATTCTCTCTCCTCTCTCTCTCTCTCTCTCTCTCTCCTCTCCTCTCTCTCTCTCTCTCTCTCTCTCTCTCTCTCTCTCTCTCTCTCTCTCTCTCTCTCTCTCTCTCTCTCTCTCCTCTCTCTCTCTCTCTCTCTCTCTCTCTCTCTCTCTCTCTCTCTCCTTCTCTCTCTCTCTCTCCTCTCTCTCTCTCTCTCTCTCTCTCCTCTCTCTCTCTCTCTCTCTCCTCTCTCTCTCTCTCTCTCTCTCTCTCTCTCTGCTCTATATTACTATTACTACAACCACTACACCCATTGCCACTGTGAAAATTATCCACCAACCACCTTCTTAATAATTGGTAGAGTGGTGGTTTTGGGTTACCCCCCCCCCCTTGTGAGGGAGGTATTGTCCGCTAATCATAAGGGAAGCGTAGGGATGTATATATATATAATTATAATGGTAATGGGTATTAATTAAGGTAATTTAAGTAAATGATAAGTACTGGGATAGGATAATGGAACATTCCCATAAGTATTAAGCATTTACACCTTAAATAATAAGCACCTTAATTTGAAACAGGTGGTCATCGGCCACTGGTCTGTATTCTCGCCACCTGAAATTTGACACGTAGGTAGGCACCAGGCGGCCGATGCCCCGCCGCCCACCGGGAAGTCAGTTCACTCCAGACCTTCCCGTTATTAACACCTTTCACTGTGCTTCTCTGATTATAATTAAAAGAATTTTTACATAAGTTCATTTGTACATATAAGCGTTAAATCAAAGGACGTGTTAAATACGACACACTGCTTATACCTCCGCGTCTGTTGGTGTGAAAACCACTTGACGCCTCGATACAAAATAACGCCTCCGCTCCCGCCCTTCACCGGCAGCCTCGATCACGCTGACCACTTCCGATAACAAGACATTGCAGTATTGATAAACCTACAACCAATTCAACCCTACTATCTACCGATAAGTATCTTAGTTAGTTGACTAGCTAGCGTATTGTGTTGGGGTGAGATAGACAATGGGTTTTGCATAGGTAAGATCTCAAATAAATATGTGCTTTTAGCATAAATTTCTACAAGAGGGTGCCTCGAGTGAGGAATTGAATGTTTATATTATTCAAAGTGGTCGTTGTGAAGCGTAGTTATGAACCTATCACAACAGGTGGTTGTGAGAGCGGAGGTGAGGTGTTTCGCGGCGTCAAGAACGAGCCAACAGCCGGGTGATTATCATACGCCAGTCAGAATATATTGCCTGTAGTTACGTAGTTAGTTGTGGTGGTGGAAATTATATACGCCTGCTTACGCGTCTTGAAAGACCGCGCAGGCACTACCACCACTTGCTATGATAATTAATTATCAACTAACAATTATTTTAGTGACGTAATCTTGCATTTAATATTTTATTTGACCTAGTTATTGACAAAATTATGGCGAAATTAGTCTAGCATTCATTATCGGCTAAATTAGCAATGCTCACACGAATAAATAATAAGTGTGCGGACGCAATTAAGGCAATACCTATTGATTGTATTAATTTAAGGACAGGTCTACCATTGTTAAAAGAGCAATGGGATAAATATGAGGAGGCTTACTTCCTATATGAAGATCAATTAACAGAAGCGGGGGATAAAGAAATGATTCACCAATGTGTGATCAATTATGAACAACAGTGTCAAAGATATCTCGATAATGTAATTGAATATGAGGGATTACTGGAGTGTGCTCATATTCCATCAACAGCTAAAGCTTCATTAACCCAAATTTTGCAAAGTATAGAGCAGGAACCCCCCCACAGGGAGATCAAGATTGTTGCACCTAAGGGTAGTCTGCTATATCAGCCACCCTTACAGTTTAAAGATCCCTCGTTAGTGGGTATTTATCCTGCGCCTGTTAAAGTTACGCAAATAAAACAGCCTGTAATTAAGATTCAAATTTCTCAACCTAACAGTAAACCATTAAGACCTACTTAAATAAAAGATACAACCCCTAAATCTAGGGATACTTCTAGTGAAGTACGAAAAATAAATTGTGTCTTATGTGAGCGGGGACATCCACCCTCCACATGTAATATCTATTCAGATTGTTCCACGAGAGTTGAAAGGTTAATGAGCCTTGGTAATTACCTGGCCTGTCTCCGTGGTAAACATGCTTCAAATGCATACCCTATAAACCTAAGAACTTGTAGGAAATGTAAACAGTCTATTCATAACATCGCTCTTTGTCCTAACAGTGATAATAACTCAGACCCAGCACCAGTTATAATGGCAGTCACTAATAAGAGCAGTTCAGCAGCTGTTCCTACTGCGGAATTAAAGGTGAGCCACAATGGTAATTCTGTCAATGTAAAGACAATGTTTAACAGTGGTGCACAACGATCCTTCATAAGTAGGGAGATAGTTGAATTATTACAACTACCCATAATTAATAAAGTGAGTTTAGCCATATCAGGTTTTCTTTCCAATAAAAAGGCTCAAAACTTTGACATAGTTCAACCCCTTGCCCAATTCAGAAAATATAAATGTAGGGTAGCTGCTGTAGTAGTAAATAATATTGGATTTAGTTTAACTGTTAATGGACTAAAAGACACAGCTGAAATGCTGCGGGATAATGGTGTTAAACTAGCTAGAAATACTTTCGAGGACGTTGATGGTCCCTTCCAATTAATAATAGGCACTGATTCTTTTTGGCGTTACGTAAGGAAGGTCATCAAAAGACATAACGTCTCTATTTTCACCAGTGCTGGTGGTAATGTAATAATGGGACCCATCCCAAATACTCACCAAGCCGAACAAGAGGAGAGTATTCCTAGCCATGCACAACCCCTATTAATTACCAGAATTGGAACCACTTCTTGCCCACACCAATTTGTGAGGTATTAGTGGAAAGTGATATTCCAGTTCATAATGAATATATTGCCACAAATGAAAATCCTTATAATAATGTGTAGCGAGGAAATACTACCCTCAAATTATACATAGGATTATGGTTTAAAGGGCCTACCTGGCTGAAAGAGTGTAATAATATGCCTAAACAGGTTTCCACTTAGCCAGACATATCTGTAGATATAATAAGGGAGCCTGAATTGATCACAGATCCTGTGATGGACATAAAAAGGTTTTCCTTGATGAGCAAACTAATTAAGACTACTAATTTAGTCTTCAAATCCATTAAAACGGATAGCTCTGACTCTTTGAAGTTTTGGGTCAGAATAATACAAACGCAGGTATTTCTTGAGGAATATCAGCTCTTGGCCTCAGTCAGCCCCCATAGGAACAAATTTACCAAATTATTACGTCTATACCTAGATCATGAGGGTATATTTAGGTGTCGAGGACGAAATTTGAAAGCTGATCTTCCAAGTACCACCTGCCATCCCATACTAATTCCAAAACGCCATCATCTTACTAAATTGTTGGTGGAAGAATATTATAGGAACTCTTTACATGGCAGAATGGCTACAATATTAGCCGATATCAGGTGTCAATTTTGGATACAATATGGTAGACAATCAATCAATCATCGGGGGCATACGCCGAGGGGCGCGTCGCCTCGCCCACCCTACGACGCCACTCCCGGGGGTCACCACGCGCGAGTTCCCATGCAGGCTCCTTTCCCATACCAAGCAGCTCTCGACAAGAAACATCAACTTGCCCCAGCCACGAGCCTTGTGGGCGCCCCCTTGGCCTCCTCCACGCCGGATTGTCTCTTACAGATACAACCCGATGGGAAGGATCGGTTTCAGGGTAGCGTGCCACATGCCCATATAGCCGAAGTTGGCGCTGACGGACTATGCAGGTAATAGGCCTCGATTCAGTCTCACGGTGCAATCGCTGATTTGACACGTAATCATCCCAGCGATACCCCATGATTCTGCGAAGACACTTATTACCAAAGGCATTGATTCGTCACTTCAAGTCACTATTTAGTGTCCATGTCACACAACCATAGAGTAAGACAGGGATCACAAGCGACCTGAAGATCCGGATCTTTGTCCTCCTGCACAGGTACCGACAACGCCAAATACTCCCGCTGAGCGAGTCCATAACACCGTGGGCCATGCCAATCCGCCGTAAGACTTCTTGACGTGACCCGCCGTCATTATGGACTGCGCTACCAAGGTATGGAAAACTTTCCAAGATCTCAATGTCCTCGCCACACGAATGAACAGACTGTACTGCTTCATCTAGTGAGTCTCCAAATACCTGGACCTTGGTCTTGAGCCAGGAGACCTCAAATCCCAAAGGCTTTGCCTCCTCGTGCAGCGCCTCGACAGCCATCACCAGGACCTCCAGCGACTAAGCAAAGATTACTGCATCATCGGCAAAAACAAGATCAGTGATCTTGGTGTTGCCGACGGATGCTCCACAATCACTTTGATCTACAACCTTGTCCAATACCCAGTCCATACAAGCGTTGAAAAGTGATGGGGCAAGGACGCACCCTTGCCTCACTCCTGTATTCACAGGAAAGAAGCTGGATACACCTGCCCCACACTTCACAACACTCTCAGTCCCATAATATAGAGCAGTTATCAAACCAATAGTCCTTGCAGGAATCCCTCGAAGTCGCAAAAGATCCCAGAGTGACTCACGATGCACTGAGTCAAATGCCTTCTTGAGATCAACATAGGCTGCAAGCATCCCCTGTCGAAACTCACGTCGGCGTTCCACCAGGACACGAAGCGCTAGGATACGGTCCGTTGTTGACTTACCAGGCGTGAACCCAGACTGCTGAGGTCTCTGATGCTTCACCAGATGACTGCGAATTCGTGTCAGCAATAGATGGGCAAGCACCTTGCCTGGTACGCTGAGCAGTGTAATACCGCGGTAGTTGTTGCAGTCCTGACGGTCCCCTTTCCCTTTCCAGATAGGGACCACCAGCCCCCTTTTTCAGTCAGGAGGAATGGTACCTGATTGCCACACGGCAGTCAGGACAGCATGCAACCCGCGGATCATGGCCTCACCCCCAGCTTTGAGGAGCTCCGCACTGATATTACAAACACCAGCTGCCTTTCCACCCTTCAACTTTGCTACAGCCTCTCTGACCTCGTCAAGAGAGGGTGCGGTTTCGTCAATGGGAGGATCGGCATCCAATGCCTGTAACCCAGTGGTGTGAAGCTGCTCAGTTGGAGGGTCCACCGTGAACAACTGCCCAAAGTACTCAGCCCAACGAGCCATCTGCCCATCCATGTCCGACACGAGGCGCCCATCTGCTGTTCGAATAGCACTCGCCCGAGAAGGAGACTTGGAACGGAGCTTCTTCAGGGCTCGGTAGGCGGGTCGGAGGTCATTAGCGTTCAAATGACCCTCGACATTCTCAGCGAGACTCCTGACATACCTCTCCTTGTCTCTCCTCAGGAGGGTTCTAGTCCGGCGTGACAGAGCCCTATGCTGGTCCCGGTTCCCAGCCAGCCTGGCTGGGTGGACAGGTTGGACTATGAACTATGTGGTATGACAGGTTGGACTATGAACTGGGTGGACTATGGTAGACAGGCAGTCAAATATTACCTCAAATCTTACATTAATTATAATAGATCTGGAGGTAGACTAGTCGCCTATCAAGGTCCCCCTGAACTTCCCGCTGATAAAGAGCTCCTAAGTCCAGTATAGTCATCATAATTGACCTCAAAACCATTTGAGGTCAATGGTGATGACTATACTTGAGATATTATAATTTTCGGAGATATCTCTCCCCCCAATCAAGTATATGTCTCCATATTCACTTGTACCTCTATCAGGACTATTAAATTGAAATTAGTCAAAAACTAAAGTGCCGAAACCTCTATTCAAATGTTATGGCGCTATGTGACCTGGGGTGATGTCACTTGAAGCGGAACTTCAGTTTTCGCCGGCCCCCAGTTGTGGAAGTTATCCACCAAACACCCTCTTAATAATTCGTAGAGTGATGGTTTTGTTTCCCCCCCCCCTTGTGAGGGAGGTAGTGTCCGCTAATCCAGGGGGAGCGTAGGGATGTATATATGTAATTATAATGGTAATGGGTATTAATTAAGGTAATTTAAGTAAATTATAAGTTATGGGATAGGATAATTGAACATTCCCATTAGTATTAGGCATTTACATCATAAATAATAAGCACCTTAATTTGAAACAGGTCATTGGCCACTGGTCAGTATTCTCGCCACCTGAGATTTGACACGTAGGTAGGCACCAGGCGGCCAATGCCCCGCCGCCCAGTTCACTCCAGACCCTCCCGTTATTAACACCTTTCACTGTGCTTCTCTGATTATAATTAAAAGAATTTGTACATACGTTCGTTTTGTACATATAAGTGTTAAATCAAAGGACGTGTTAAATACGGCACACTGATTATATACCTCCGCGTCTGTTGGTGTGATAACCACTTGACGACTCGATACAAAATAACGCCTCCGCCTCCGCCCTTCACCGGCGGCCTCGATCACGCTGACCACTTCGGATAGCAAGACATTGCAGTATTGATAAGTCTACAACCAATGCAACCCTACTATCCACCGATAAGTATCTTAGTTAGTTGACTAGCTAGCGTATTGTGTCGGGATGAGATAGACAATGGGTTTTACATTGGTAAGATCTCAAATAAATATGTGCTTGTAGCATAAATTTCTACAGCCACCACCAATATGACAACTATTACTACTACTTTTACTCATATAGCTACCACTACCACAATCATACCAACCACACCATCAACCTCAAATTATACGAAAGAAGCTAGTCGTGTTCATCATAGAAATATAAATCTAAACTTTATCAAACGGAAACCTCCTTCAAGCCTCGTAAAAACTGACAAAACATTCCCTGTTCATCCTAGAAAGAGAATTAATAGAGCCAATACCTTTAGTACGCTCAATAAGGAAAATGAATGAACCGCGTTTATCCTGGGAAGAAAACGAGAGCCAGGTTAAGGGGGGGGAGGGACGGAGAGTGTATCGTGTGAGTAGAATCTTAAATTTATAGCCAAAAGAAAATAAACTATAATTTATCTAATTTTTGAACAGAAATATATTAATGAGGTGATTCCCGACATTTTATTAGTTAGTTTTTGAGCGGAAATTTTACAATGCTGAAGGATTTTTGTGATCGAGGTGATTTATTTGACATTACGATGGAATAAAAAAGAAAATAGGCCCAATTAGTTTATGATATACTTAGATGACAATGTTATATTTTATGTTTGAATATAAGAGAGAGAGAGAGAGAGAGAGAGAGAGGAGAGAGAGGAGAGAGGAGAGAGAGAGAGAGAGAGAGAGAGAGAGGGGAGAGAGAGAGAGAGAGAGAGAGAGAGAGAGAGAAAAGAGAGAGAGAGAGAGAGAGAGAGAGAGAGAGAGAGGACAAAGTGCAAAAAGAAAAAGATGCTTTCCATTTCGTCTTCGGTCTCTGTGGCATTTTTTTTTTTTTTCCTCTCCTCGCTCTCTCTCCTCTCTCTCTCTCTCTCCTCTTCTTCTCTTCCTTTCTCTCTCTCTTTTCCCCTTTCTCTTTCTCTTCCTCTCTCTCTCTCTCTCCTCTCCTCTCTCCTCTCTCTCTCGTCTTCTCTCTCTCTCTCCTCTCTCTTCTTCTCCTCTTCTCCTCTCTCCTCTCCTCTCTCTCTCTCTCTCTCTCATTTTTCTCTCCCTTCCTCCTCTCTCCTCTTTCTGTCCATCTCTTTCTCTCTCTCTTTCTCTCTCTCTCTTTCTTTCTTCATTTTCATCTCTCCCCTTCTCTCTCTTTTATCTATTTATTTTTTTTTTTTATTTCTTTTTTCGTTATCCTTTTTTTAATTTTTCCTTTTTTCTTTTTTTCCCCTCTTTTATTTTCCTCCATTTTGCATTTCATTTTTCAAAAAATTTAATATATCACGTTATTCCATATACTTTATCTTTGTTTCTCTCTTTTCAAACAGGGAGAGAAAGGAGGAAAGATAGGAGAGAAGGAAGGGAAGAAAGGAGAAAGATAGAAAAAATGGAAGAACACAGGTTGAGGGCAAGTTAAGATACATAAAAACAGAAAGAGAGGCAGAGAAAGCAGATAAAAAGAGATATGGAAAGAAGAAAGTGATTTTAGAAGATATAGAGAAGAGAGGATAAGAGGGAAAGGACAAACATACGGAAGGAGGAAAAAAAAGGGTAGAGTAAAACAGATAGATTTTACAATGTAGAGTATTAAAAGAAAGACAAAATATAGGAAAAAATTTGCGAGGAAAGGAAAACTAATGAAAAAAAATATCCGATATATTATTGGAAGAGAAAAGGAAATAAGAAAAATGCACGAAAATTGAGGAAAAAATGAGATAAAATAAAAAAAGGAAAACAAAATTAACATAAATATATCGAAAAGAGAGAAACAAAGATAAAGTATATGGAATAACGTGATATATTAATTTTTTTGAAAAATGAAATGCAAAATGGAGGAAAATAAAGAGGAAAAACAACCGAAAAGAGAACATGAAAATAATGGACTAGAGAAAAAAATAAAAATAA
>JACEEZ010016682.1:22500-72500 GCA_016584305.1 Chionoecetes opilio
TATATATCTTACGTGTTCGTTATGTAATTGTAAAGAAAAATGTCAACATATACATTACAAAATAGAGATAACCTACATATGTTTATTATATAATTGTAAAACAAAAAATCAACATATACATTAAGTTTAGTATCACGTGCTACTTATTATAGAATAAGTAACTCATGATACTAAACTTAATGTAGCTATATGTTGATTTTTTGTTTTACAATCACGTACATTGATCAAGCCTGACACCCCGAGACCCGACGTCCTGAGCTGACGGGAGGTTCCCAGACGGCCACCAGATGGCAGATTGAGCTCACTGTTATAGTCCAATCTAATCAATGTTTTGTTTACGTGTATCGCAGAAGCGTGAGGTGCGTCTCTTCACATCTGACGGCCGCCCGCTGAACGTCAATGCTGCCAAGCTTGAGTTTCAGCTGACTGAGGACGAGGAGAACAACTGTTTCGTCTTAGATGTGAATACGTACAGGTGAGATGATCCTCAATATGTTCCGCTTTCTTTAATATGCTAGCTATACTGGTAATGCGGAAAAATAGAATTGATACTCGAATTGTGTGTTATCTACACTAAGCCAGTAATTGGCTATGTGCTACTGAAAGAAAGAGAGAGCAAAAAGATTGCTAGAAGAATAGGTAAAAGGGAAAATATAGAAGAGAAAGTAGAAATAAGATTATGAATTGATATAAAGAGAAATAGAAGAGAAAGAAAAGTGATACCCATGCAGTAATAGGCATTACTTGATTTCAGTATTAGCTGATATACGCAAAGGCAAAGAAAATGAATGCTAGAAATAGGCAGAGCTGGGCAGTATTTAAATACATTTGTATTTAAATACGTATTTAAATACATTTGTGTATTTAGAAATGTATTTATAAATACATTGGTTTTCATTTATTTAAATACGGTATTTAAATACTTTAATGAGTATTTAAATACATTGTATTTAAATACATATAATATAAAAATTGAAATACTTTTTTATCAGTTAATTTGGCCATAAACCCGCCCAACTATCAATCAACCTAGATGTTACAGTGAACCAGTGTTTCCACCTTCTAGGAAATTTCCTTATTTGAAGGAAATTTAGGCCTGAGAAGGAAATTTCTAAGGAAACGCAAAATCTAAGGAGATCCTAAGGAAATCCATGCAGTTTTTTCAGACATTTCTAGAGATATGTAGATTAAGTTAAATAGCCAGGTGAGCTGAAAATACACATTTTATTTGCCTTTGACAAAATGACCAAAGAACAAATTCTCGGTGCTAATTTCTTATCATATTCATATCTATAGCATCTACCGCAGCAAGGATATAGGGGAATGAGGAGGAGTGAGGTGGTGCATGGGTGGGTGGGACGCCGTAGGGCGGGTCATACTTGAGTGCCATCATGAATCTGAATGAAATCCTCTCATGAGGGGTGTCTAAATTATGTATTTTTATACAAGGAATTCAAATATGAGCTTATTTTTTGGATAGAACATCTTTAACCTACATCAATTTGAATTTCTAATTTTTCAATTTTACCCTTTACAGCCCCTTTATATAATATTAGAAGACATAAGGCAAATCATGTATATTGATAAAGCCAAATCAAATTTTCATATTTATTAACATGTCAATCGCATGTATATCACTGAATACAATTACAAAGATTATTCTCCTGACTTCTTGAACTTTGCCAGGCTGCACAAGTCCTGTTTTAACTCATTTTTGGACATCAGCCCCCTGCTGGTTTCCTGAGCTCTGATCCCTTCATCCCTCTTTTCATGTGAAAAGTACTTAGCAGAAGCCTCAGTCACCATTTTAATAACCCTCTCAATGCTTTGTGTGTGGCAAGGCCAGTTGAGCACTTCCATGGGTGTGTTGACGAAGTTTTTCACCTCGGACGTGCTTAGAGAGCAGGTGAGAGGTGGCTCTGACACATCTTCTGACCAGCTGATCAGGTCACCTATGCTGGAAGCATCACAATTAATGTCAGGTGTCCTTCTGGTCCTAACAATGGAGTCTCCTAGCTGAGCATCTGGGTCCCCATCTCCCCTGATGGCCAGGATTCTCTCCACCCCCCAAAACCTCTCCTTCTGATCCTCAGAGCACAGCATTGTTTGGAGGATGGCTTCACTGTGGGCATACCAAACAGATCTTTTCACAGTTGGCATCACAATGTCCAGCACCTCCTTCCTCTGTGACTTAAGGCAGTCCAGTTGAAAGAGGATGTACCTAGGCCCTTCAATCCAGGAGTGTTTGACTTTCACGTTGAACCAATATGGATAATACACTCCAATGATAAATTCCACAATGCAGTGCAGATTTTTCAGGTTCTTCCCTTTAAGTTCATGTTTTGACACCCAAAGCCTGATAAGTCTATTAGCTGTTGTGAGCCAGCGGCTGTAGTTTACTGGTCCTATCTCCAACAGAAGATGGAGAGCTTCCCTGCAGGAAGCACTCCATCCCTGACTGCACAGACAATTTTATAGCCATAGTGTTGATCAGTTGAGAGATCTTGAATGACCTTGTCAGGCAGCTTGATCAGTGGAGGGCCAACGGAGATACGGGTGAAGTTTGGATTGATCTCAAAGTCTGTAGCAGAATCAAGGAGCTTTCCTATTAGCCCGGATAATTGTTTGTCTGACAGAGTAGGGCCATCAAGGCCAACAATAAAATGGCGCAGGGGAAGTTCACCAGTGTGTAAGTTGCACACCAACCAGACCAGCTTTCTCCCCAGGTGCAATTCCAGCTTCCGCATTACTCCAGCTTTCACACCAGTGTTGACATTTGTAGAGTCTCCTCCAATGGCCAACAAGGTTTTATCAAAACCCCTCTCTTTCAGCCAAGCAAACATGATCTTAGCAAACTTCTCCGCATGTGACTCCTCTTTAGTTGCTTTCTCTGGGATAAAGTGAAACAGATAGTAGCTCCCAGGTTCACTAACAGCACTGTAGTGTTCTTCCTTGATCATAGCAGGAAAAGATTGGTCACTTCCCTCAGCTTCCATCATCACATTGGTCAGGTCAGTTCGCCTATCAAAGAGGATGCAGGAGATGCCCCCGTCCTCCCTGCACTTTTCTTCAAACTCTTGCCCCAGCTCTCTCATCAACTTCTCCTGTGCTCTCTTGACCTTGCTCTTATCAATCACTTTACTTGTGTTGTCTTCTGTGATAATTCCTGCATCAATCAGAGCTGCTGTTGCTATTGCTGCAGTTGGCCTTAGCCCTATGCCATATCTTACACTAGCAAGGGCAATGTTTGAAATCTCATCATAGTTTTTCTGTACCTGAGTCGAAGCTGCAGGCTTATGGTCAATTTCTGGAAAAAAACTCAACTTCTGGAACAAACTCATCTTCAGCACCACTTCTCTCCAATTCCAGATCCTCATCACCATCAGCCAAAAATATCTTCACATGCTCCCTGACTGCCTTCTCTGCTGCTGCAGCAGTTTCCTCCTTGCTCATTTTGATTCTCTTTGCCTTCTTTTCCATCACCTGCCTTTCTAATGTTCTCAACTGTCTCTTGTGCTCTGGCAAATCAGGGCCACTTATTTGATGGGGTCCTTTACTTCCAACCATCACTCTCTATCCCATGATGTAGGCTAGATCTTTCAAAGGAATCCTTTTCTCTCTGCTGCAGGAACAATTAATGGGGGCTTGGATCTCACAGCCCTCACAGCCTCCCACCTCACAACTGGTAATCTGACACTTGCAAGTCAAAATATCAAATAATTTGTCTAACTTGACAATGAACCTCTCTTTGGCTTCAAGTTTGCCTTTCCCAAGAGAAACCTTCACTGCCTGATTCCAGACCTCCTTGAGCTTGGATATGATGGTCACCTTTTCATTGATGACAGGTGGCTTGAAAAGAGCATTAGCTTTGCTCCACTGACAAATCAGACCAGGGTAGATGTCCTTCACAAGCTTGTCCAATTGGTAGTTCCTCCTATCATCTTCACTTTGCTCCCTCAAGTCGATGCCATACCTCAGGATATCCCGCACAGTTGGCAGTTCAGACACCAACAGCTCCCGCCCAGTGCCAACAAGATTACTCAAATGAGAACTTGATTTCGTCCTTGTTCTGACTTGAGCCATTTTCTTAACCCGTATAGCGCGGCTATGCCCATTTGGTCACTCACTAAGAAAACGCGAGTATGCCCAATTGGGCGGCCGCCAAATTAGAAAAGGTGGGCAAATTTTTCGGCCGGTGAAATCTGGCAACTCTACTTTACCTGAGAATGACCCAGGGGTCACATATAGGCTCAGTGATCCAGTGACCAGCATGGAAGGTGAAGGGGCTGACAGGTCTCTCCCTATCGCGGGCAGAGAGATTAGAGAGGAAGACCCTTGCGGCCTCTTTTCTGTGAACGATCTGTACCATGTATTCCATAAACCTCAACGCTCTTCATCTGGCAAGTACAATCATAAAATAACCACAAGACTTTAGCCAAAAAAAATATTTTTAGCGGTTGCACAAATATATGGCGAATACATTGATACACATTCAAGCTTGTTTAGAGACTATAAGAATTCTGGCAAAAGTCCCGCGTACACAGAGATATTGTCACACAGGTGTCCGCAGTTTACGGGTTAAGCAATTCACGCTGAAATATAAACAATTATACATCAGGTAAGTAGTTTACCCACTACAGACATGTATTATAGTAATGCACAGGTAAATATTAGGGAAAACTGCCAAAATATTCCCTTCATAGGTATATATTTTGCTTCACAGGAAACTTGGGCTAGCAATAGGTATTTGGTAAGTACACAAAGCTTACCGCCTCTGCAAGGAGCGGTTGGTGTTTACAAGACGTTTATGCTGTCTGCAACAGTGCAACAAGGTGATGCTTTGCTTACATTGCGTCTTTCATTATTCCTTACTTCTATGCGTATTATTATCTATGGCAGCATATGCCAAACTGTATGCTAATTTTAATTAAGTTGAATGAGACCTATTTTTCTTTAAATATTTAGATGTCTTATATATTTTATGAAGTAGTTAGAACAATACTGTATGACAGAAAATAATGTGAACAGCCATGACAGGAAAATAGAAGTCATATGCACTGCAATAACAAATTGATCACCCATTTAATAATAACCAACTGCAAATTCATGTAGGTTAGGGTTATCAGAATTATACTTTTTCTTCAAATTTGTGTTCTACACACCAAAATACGTTATTTGAACACCTCTCTCCATTAATTGGAAAAAAAAAATAGTATGACCCTCCCTAGACTGGGACGGGCTGGCGGGAGCCGCGGGACAGGGGGGTAGAGCCCTAACGACAAGTTCAGTTCCTGTCCTGCTGTCTGATATACACTGTTAGCGTGTCTGGGATTCTGTTCTCATCAGTCACTAGTATTCGGTGCGTCCTCAAGCCATTTCTATAGCGTATTTAGCTCCAAGAATTTCATATTGTTGAAAGTGTGTGCAAACTTTTATGATAATAATGCAGCTCGAACATTATGTCACGGACTGGATTCCATAGTGTCGTAGATGGTTTATAGAATTCTCAAAGGAATGCATACTTATATTGCAAATTGAAGAAAGAGTTTTGAAATTTAGATTTCATCATTTTGTGTCTGGAGATTTTATAAATAAATAAGTGAATACTTTCGAAACTTGATGATTTAATTCATGGCATTAAAATGTGTGTGTATTTAAAATGTATTTACAAATTTATTTAAATACAATTAATGTATTTAGTATTTAGTATTTAAATACATTCGTAAAATGTATTTAGTATTTAGTATTTAAATACATTTCTCCCATGTATTTAGTATTTAGTATTTAAATACATTTCTCCCATGTATTTAGTATTTAGTATTTAAATACATTTCTCCCATGTATTTAGTATTTAGTATTTAAATACATTCAATATATTTAGTGCTCAGCTCTGGAAATAGGTCCGATGTATGACGTGTAAAACTGAGAAGAATGAAGTAATACCTTGTAGTATTCCTGAAGCCAGACACGGGTTACACCAAACACCAAATGCGCACACGAGTTTATTTATGCGAGAATATGTATACGTTACAGCGGAGACGGACGCGCGAGCATCACAGAGCGGAGTGTGTTAGCTCTCTGTGATGGTATGTGGAAGACTGACTGGATCCCGCTCCCAGAGCAGGAGGTGCGGGGAATTTGGGTCATCCCAGTCAGGTCAGCCACACCTGGCGTGGCGTGACCTTTAGGGTAATTAAGCAGCTGGCGTTAAGCCCAACATTGGGGTCACTACAGTACTCCCCTTTTCATAATAAAAAAAATATATAATAGTACGTGAATTAATAAAGCCGCTGTATGTAGCCTACCAGGCCCAACAAAAACACAGGCGTGGACTCTACAACCCGGCGGCGCCCACTGCATGATTACTGCATTCGGCAGAACTGTGGGCGATGAATGACCCGCCCCGAGCGCGTTGTGTAGCAATCAGGAACGAAGCCGTCCATAGACGCCCCAGCATCGCTGTCCTCCGAAGGCAATTCCACGGCAGAGGCTGTAAGGTTGCCGGGAAGGGCAGGAGGCGTGGAGTCGGAAACCGCCAGATCTGAAGGAGAAGAAGCAACTGGTGAATGGGGTAAAGGGAGGGGGAGGCGAGGATAAATTGTTGGGCAGAAGGTGCTGGGTCAGGTGTAGGATAAGGAATGGGGTGGGGGGGGGGGGGTGTGTGAGCGGGGCAGGTGTAGGCTGAGGAGAGGGAATAGGGTTTGGTGTTGGATGGGCCTGAGGGGGAAGGGGTGGCGACGAGGCCGCCAAGACCTCAGTGCTGAGGAGGGGTGGATGTGGAGGGGAGGGGGAAACCCCCCGGAAGGGGCCGGGGGGAGGATGACAAAACGGGGGTGAGGGAGTGTGGATGATCTGAAGGAGGAGAAGGAATGGAAGGAAGGGGTTGCACATTTTGAGGGAGGGGAGGAGTAGGTGGTGAAGGAAGGAGATGAACAACCTTCACACGGTCCCGTGACGTCACATACGGGTGCCCGCGGACTTCGATGATGACGTGCTTCTCCGAGCGCGCCAGGACACGATAGGGACCTTTATAGGGTGGGTCTAGGGTCCTCGTGTGGGCATCCGTCCGCAGGAACAGGTGTGTAGCCGTTTGCAGCTCCGGCGGGAGGTGAGTGGGACGCGGCGGGGTCGTACGTAGTGGCGTGGGCCGTAGTGCAGACATCGCCTGCTGAAGCGTCGGGAGGAAGGAGAGGGCGTTGCTGGCCTCCGTCACTGGGGTGAACTGGCACCGCAGTCGCAGGTCTTCACTATACACCAGCTCTGCCGGCGTATGATGTATATCTTCCTTCTCTGTAGCTCGGACTGTGAGGAGGAGGATGGGAAGGGCGTCCATCCAGCTTGTTGGGTGTGACTGGGCCCGTATGGCTTCCTTCAGGCGTCTGTGGAAACGCTCCACCATGCCGTTGGCTTGAGGGTGATACGCCGTAGTACGCTGACGGCGGGTGCCCAGGAAAGCAAGCAGGATCAGCACAAGCGCGGAACTCAAACTGCACGCCTTGGTCCGTGATGAGAGTGACAGGCGCGCCGTACAGCGCCACCCAACCAAACAGGAAATGGCAGCCGTACATTCTGCGGTACTGTCAGGAATGGGAATAGCGGCGCCCCAACGGGTCACCCTGTCCACATAAGTCAGCAAGTCAGCAGGTAACGGTGACCGCGGAATGCCGGCAAAGGACCCACCAGGTCTACATGGACGGTGTGAAATCGCTGGGTGGGCGTGGGGAAGGTGTGGAGAGGGGCTCGTGTGTGTCGGTGAATCTTTGCGGTTTGACAGGCAAGACAGGCACACGTCCATTCCTTGATGTCACGTCTCATCCCAGGTCACACCACTCGCCTGCTGATGACGCGATGGGTACCGAGGATGCCGGGGTGGTTCAGGGAGTGGTAGTGATTGAACATTGACCTGTGGTGTTGACGGGTGATGAATGGGCGTGCGGGGCCACAAGAGACGTCACACCAGAGTTTGGCCGCGGAGTCGGGGACGTCGGGCAGGACCTGGTGGAGCGCTGTGGGCCCTTCAATCAGGTCTTGCAGCTCAGGGTTTCCCTCCTGTGTCGCCGCCAGGGCCACGTAATCGAGCGGCGCAGGCATCGTGACCGCGGACATCATCCGGGGGGTTGTAGCGCAGCGGGAGAGGGCGTCGGCCACGGTATTATCCTGCCCCGGGATATGGCGGATGTCTGTGGTAAACTCGGATATATAAGCTAGCTGTCTGGAGACCCAGGGGGTGAAACTTTCGCCAGACTGCACCATAGCGTGTGTTAATGGCTTGTGATCTGTCAATACTTGAAACTCCCTGCCCTCAAGAAAGTGGTGGAAGTGTCTCACGGCCTCATACACCGCCAACAGCTCCCTATCGAAGGCGCTGTAGAGGCGTTGGGAAGGCTAAAACGCTTGCTGAAGAAGGCGATAAGGCGAAGCTCGTCCTCCACCTTCTGCTGGAGGACAGCGCCCACCGCTTCTGCTGAGGCGTCAGTAGTGAGGACGGTGGGGGTATTGGGGACTGGGTAGGCGAGGAGCGTCGTGGAAGCGAGTTATTGTTTGATGCTGTTGAACGTTCCCTCGGCTTCATCAGTCCACTGCAGGGGGCTTCGGTGAGTTTTTCTTTACCCCCTTCAGGAGGCCATGTAAGGGGGCGAGCCGAGCGGCAGCTTGGGGAATGAAGCGGTGGTAATAATTAATCACCCCAGAAATTCCCTGAGCTTCCTGACCGTACGAGGCCGTGGGAAGTCCGCGATCGCTGACACCTTCTGCCGGAGAGGGGATAAGCCCGCTGACGTGCCTCTGTGGCCCAAGAAGTCCAACGCCGGAGCACCCAACACACACTTCTCTGGGTAGATCCTTAAAACAAACTCCTGAAGGCGAGTGAGCAGCTGGCGCAGGTGGAGCTCATGTTGTTGGTGCGACGATGAGGCGACAAGGATGTCGTCGATGTACACCACGACAAAGTCGAGTTCCCTGACTACTTTGTCCATAGAGCGCTGGAAGGTCTGAGCCGCGTTGCGTAGTCCGAAATTCATGTAGGGGTACTCAAACAGGCCGAAAGGCGTCGTCACTGCAGTCTTCGGCACGACCTCGTCAACCACGGGGATCTGGTGGGCCCGTAGAAGATCAATCTTCGAAAAGACTGACCGCCCGTGTAGCATGCTGTGAAAATCCAACACGTGTGAAATAGGGTAAATGGACCTGCCTAGTCATGGCGTTGAGAGCCCTGTAGTCGCCGCACGCGCGCCATTCGCCTTCTTGGGCTTTCGGTACCATATGGAGAGGTGAAGCCCAGCAGCTGTCGGAAGATCGAATGGTTCCCTCCTGCAGTAAGTGCTCAAATTCTTTTTTCGCCGCCTGGAGGCGTTCAGGAGTCAGACATCGCGGCCGAGCAAAACAAGGTGGGCCCGTCGTGGCGATGGTGTGTGTCACCTTGTGATCCATTTTGGCGGGGCCGGAGCGCTGAGAAGTGAGGAGAGGGAAGTCCTCGAGAAGAGCGTCGTACTGGACCACCTGGCGTAGGTGTGTCAGGAGGGGCGCTCGCCGCCCGCAGGTCACGGTAGGGATGACAGTGTTGGTTGGGCGATGCAGCAAACGTCCGCCGGGGATCAACGAGCAAGTCGTGGGAGGAGAGGAAATCCACACCCAGGATAGGCTGATCCACCTCAGCCACCACGAAGGACCAGACAAAAGGCGAGGCAGGCGTGAAGGAGGGTGGAGAGTCCGCGTACCATAGGTGGCGATAGGGGTGTTATTGTCGGCCAGGAGGTCGTAAGCGGTGCTGGGCTGGGCGAGGCGTTCATCTGACGACGGCGGCACAACACTGACCTCCGCCCCCGAATCCACCAGGTAACGCATCCCCGACAGTGTGTCGGCTACCCAAAGCAGCGTCCGGCGGCCAGGGAGTGGTGGCGACGAAGGCGGAGGTGCTGCAGGAGACTGGGCGGGCGAGCGGGCGCGGGGTGATACGAGAATCTGTGGTGGGTTGAACAGGGGCGGAGGTGCACTGCTGAACCTGTGCAGGGAGTCGGGCGGCGATATGCGGGGATCGGGCGGGTTGGGCATCAGGATGACATGACCCGGATAGTACCTAGCGGTGGAGGCCCTAGAGATGGGGGCGGGAGACAGGTGCGCATTCACCGACCCCCGCGCTGGTCGTTTCCCGACGCAGGAACATGGAGGCTGACAATTCCTGGCTTCCGCGCCGAAGCGACCATGGTAATAACAATACTTGTGGCTAGAAGGGGAGTGGAGGGCTGAGAAGGCGGCCTCTAATCGCTGAATGGCGGAAGCCATGTCAGAGAGGCGAGCGTCCGTTGAAGAGCTGTGCGCCGGGGCCTTGCCATGGCCCCCTCGCGCACCGGGTCTCTCCAGCGCACTGAGGAATTTCGTTGAGCGGGGAGGGGTGTCACCTGGGGTAAACACCGCGGGCGCCCGGACCCCGTCGGAGGCATTGCAGGCACAGGAGTGGTGGGGGGGCAGAGGAGGGGGGGACGTGGTGTAGGCCGCGTGAATGTTGTCAACGAGCTCTGCGTATTCATTTATGGTGACCGGGCCCCGTAAACCCGCCAGCTGCACGCGGACGGTGTGGGGCATGAGGCTGGTTTGGCGGTAACGAAGCACAGCCTCGGACAATGGTAACCCCGCAGCTCTGTTAAGGTCCTGCATTCGGGAGAGGAATGCTGAAGGGCGATGTCCGTCATATTGTAGTGTGTCGAGCTCAGCCACGTAAGCCTCGCACGACCTTCCAAGAGCGCGGACGAGGGTAGTTTTCAACGCCTCATATTTCCCGTCAGCCGGGGGCGTCGTAAGCACTGAGGAGCTGCGGGCAGCGACGTCCGACAGAATCGCCCTGACAAGCGCCTGAAAAGCGCCCACGAAGCTTCCAGATGCATAAGCCACGTGGCTACTGTAGTGTTCCGATGTATCGCTTGAACGAGGGTTCAGGTTCACGCGACGTGACTCGGTATAGAGAAAATGAATAAAGCGCCAGTTACTTCCTGGCAGCCTTCGCAAACGCTCCTTGTTTCTTTACCCGACACTACATTTGGCGCAGCGAAAAGGATCAGCATGGAGCCTGCGGGAATGGTTCCGCCTCCACCGTACCTGCAGGAACCTGGTGACCGCCCGAGTACGACTTGGAGTGACTGGGAGACAAGGCTCACTACGTTCTTCACTGCAGTTGGAGCAGCTGCCTATTCGGCAGCCAGGAGGAAGGCACTATTGCTACACTGCGTGGGTGCTGAGGCACATCGCGTTCATCGTAGCCAGCCAACAGTAACTAAGGAAGAAGGTGAAGACGAATACGACACTACCCTGAGACAACTACGCTTGTTCTACACTCCGCAGGTAAACGTTGTGGTGGAACGATTCAACTTCCGCCAGCGAAGCCAGCGCCCTGGGGAAACGACAGCAGAGTATGTTGCTGCACTGCGTGGTCTGGCCAAACACTGCAAATTTGGCGTGCTGCTGGAAGAATTGATCCGGGATCAAGTGGTGGAAAAGACTGTGCATCCCATTCTTCGGAAACGATTCCTACGAAACAAGGATCTAACCCTGACCACACTACTGCAACAGGCGAGGGCGTTTGAGATATCTATACGTGGATCAAAGATGCTGGAAGCTTCTTGCAGCTTGAGTGCCGGCGCGCCCGTTCAGGTGGCAATGCTGGGCACCGCACAGGAGCCGGAATTACAAGAAGCCTGTGTGATGATGGCTAACTCCAGTTAACGAGGCAACAATTCTACGAGTTTAAGGACTTGCTTCAATTGTGTTGAAACAGGACATCTATCTCGTTCTGTGCAGTGCCTTGCCAAAGGAAGCGTGTGCCGTAGGTGTGGGAAGCGTGGCCACTGGGCCGTCGTGTGCCGTGCGAAGCAAAGTAGAAGGGAAACCACACCCAAGGACTGTAAGGAACTGACCGTCTTGTGTTGTTCGGGTATTCGTCCCCGGCGTGTGTCATGCGTAGCCCAAGTGGTAATGGAAGAAATGAGTGATGAATTAGAACTTCAGGTGGACACTGGGGCGACTGTCCCTGTTCTTAGTGTGGCTGTAGCTCGGCAACACTTTAAGGGAGCAACAGTTCTCCCTACGACCACCAAGCTCTTTGGAGTTGGTCGTAACCCTCTGAAAGTCGCCGGTATTCTTCCTGCAATTGTGAAGATCAACGACAAATACGCAAATGCTAACTTTCACTTGGTGCATACGAGCGGTAACGAAGCCATTATGGGACTGGATATAATGGCTAAGTTAGGTCTAACTGTTCATCCGGCCACAGGATCAGTCTACAACGTCGTGGAAGGACATGAAGAGCAAACAGTGTTACCAGCGATCCGGAATTACCAACACCGGATTGTGTTACGGGAAGGAGCTGTTCCAATCCGTCACGGCCTCCGGAGGTTGCCGCTGTCCATCCGTGAGCAGGTGTCTCAAGAACTGCGACGACTGGAAGAAGCAGGCGTTATTGAGCGTATAGATACGTCTGAATGGATAAGCCCTATCGTGGTGGCCCGTAAGAAAAATGGATCCATCCGCCTGTGCGTGGATTTGAGAGGGCCAAACAGCCAGTTAATTTCTGAGGTGTACCCACTTCCCACTATTTCGGAGCTTCAGTCAAAATTACGGGGAGTGGTGTTTAGCCAGATCGATCTAAAATCTGCTTACCACCAACTGGTTCTCGAGCCTTCCTCTCGTCCTGTTACTGCGTTCATAACACATGACGGGTTATTCCAACATACCAGGGTCCCCTTCGGTTTGGCGTCTTCAGGATCTGCGTTCCAGAAGGTGCTAGATAAGGTTTTGGTCGGCATACCTGGCTGTGAACATTATCTCGACGATATAGTGTGCACCGGGAGGAACCAAAAGGAGCACGACAGACGACTGAGCCTAGTGCTCGAGAAATTACGAAAAGCCAACGTCACCATTAACACAAGTAAATCCATGTTTTCACAGTCGCACGTTGACTTCTGCGGTTACCGCCTCTCCAAGGACGGGATATCGCCACTCCAGAGCCACACAGACGCAATCCTGAAGGCTCCAGCTCCTACTGATAACAAGGAGCTCAAGAGCTTCCTGGGGTTATGTGGATGGTTTTTCCATTTCATTCCCGAATACGATACAGCGGTGAACCCGATGTCAACTCTACTAAAGAAGGATGTGCCTTATGTGTGGTCAACTGACGCGGAAAAAGCATTCCAAATAGTTAAACTTCAAATAGCAAACTGTAAGGCATTGCAACCATTTGATCCTTCGCTTCCAACGGAGGTAACGTCAGACGCGAGCGACAAGGGCATCGGTGCTGTGTTTGTCACAGAAGGATAGCTGCGGGGCGGAGAGTGTGGTGGCATTCTGGAGCCGGCAGTTTACCCCAGCGGAACGCAAGTACTCTGTGTCTGAAAGGGAGGCGCTGGCTGCTGTCAGCGCAGTGGAGCGATGGCGGCTCTACCTGTGGGGCCGATACTTCACGCTCCGGACCGACCATTCGGCACTTCAGACAATGTTGTCGTCAAAGTACTCCGGCCGAGCTGGAGCGAGGGTGGCACGATGGCAGCCCAGGTTAATGCCTTACTCCTTTACAGTAGAGTACGTGCCAGGGAAGCATATTCCTGGTGCTGATGCACTATCTCGCCTTCCTTCCCCCGCAGAGCAGAGTGAAGAGCTGGACGAAAACGAAGTAATCGCAGTAGTGGAGACAGATGAGGGTGCAGTCACCAAGGGAGAGCTACGCGACGCGTCAGCAAGTGATACAACCATAATGAAGCTGAGGGAGAACTTACTGAACGGATTCCCGAGATCACCAAGCCAGTGTACTGCAGAGGTGCGGCCATTTTACCAGTTTCAGCATGAACTTAGCGACATGGACGGAATAGTCGTACGAGGGTCACAAGTCATAGTACCGACGTCACTACGCGTTCGGTACCTCGAGCTGGCTCATGGGGCTCATGATGGCGTGGTACGCACCAAACAACTCTTACGGAGCGTAGCGTGGTGGCCTCGCATGGATAAAGCCGTAGAGGACATGGTGCGGGAAAGCAACCGGTGCCAGACGAGCGACAGAGTGTTGTCACAAGGTACTCGCCTCGCCCCGCTCCAACCAGTTCCTCTACCCAGCCGGCCGTGGTACAAGTTAGGTGTTGACGTTGTTGGGCCGATTGACGGGGCACCGGCCTCCAGCCGATACGCAATCACTCTCGTGGATTACAGGTCAAAGTGGGCAGAGGTCGGGCTGGCTGCAAGTGTTACAACGGGAAACCTGATAAAGTTTTTTGACACTCTGTGGGCAAGAGAAGGATTTCCGCAGGAGCTGGTGAGCGATAATGGCCCCCAGTTCATTAGCCAAGAGCTGGAAGACTATTTACAACATCGTGGCATCAAACACGTCTTTTCAAATGTTTACTGGCCTCGTGGTAATGGTGCGGTCGAGAGATTTAACCGTACATTCAAGAGCTGGATCTCCGGGATGCCAAGCACGATGAAATTCCAAGAGGAGGTACGCCGTCGGCTGAGCCTCTACAGAGCAACTCCTCACTGTACCACAGGCAAGTCACCTTCAGAGATGCTCCATGGCCGCGTGATGAGATTTGGACTTCCTGTGGTTGAAAAAGGCGTCCTGGAAGACCCAGACGTCGAAAGGAGGGTGCGTAATCACTAATCAGCAGCAAAGGAACAAACGCGCTTACGACGGACGTTATGGAGTAAGAACACCCGACTTCAGACGAGGAGAAAACGTGCACGTCCGGAACCAGAGGATGGGAGCGAAACTAGTTCCCCGGTACTCCCAACCAGTGAGGATTGAGCGGCAACTCGGACCGGCTACATTTCTCCTCAGTGATGGCTCCAGGAGAAACGCCACCCACTTGGCCCGCGCGACTAAACCACTACCGCTGGCAGGCAGCGACGAAGCGAATGAGGCCTTACCTCCTTCCAAAGGTGAAATGGCTACAAGTAACAGTGGAGGAGGTGCGTATGGAGGACAATGTGTGGACGCGAGCGATGTCGAGGACGACGGCGAAAACACCGACACCGCAGACACTGTAGGGCAACGTATGGTCACGGGTGACGTCGAGGGCGATGGCGAAAACGACACCGCAGACACTGGAAGTAGAAGCAACAGAGAGCTGCCGCCATCTAGCAGGGGACGCATACGCTGGCGGCCAGACTGGCTGCAAATGTAACATGCCTTATGGTACAGGATGTTGTTGGGTGATTGTTCATCAGATTGGGATTGGGCACTAAGTAAACTGTGGTTACGTAACTTTTCAATATTGGGATTATGTTATTATGTAATAAATTTACATACATGTGTGGCGCCCCCCTTTATAGCTTTATAGCTTTGACGTTAACTCGAAGGACTCCACAATCCTGGCTATTACGCTGCCACCACCCACAATAAGTTGGAGAAAAAAAAATATATAAGATTAAGAAAATATGTAAGCACTAATGGGTCTGAATAACAACTCCTTATCAGAATCTTAATATATTTACACTCTACTGATTCACCAGTAATTACTTCCCAACTCCTTCTTAACCTAATGTCTTAACCTAATGTCTTAACCTAATGTCTTAACCTAATGTCTTAACCTAATGTCTTAACTTAATGTCTTAACATAATGTCTTAACCTAATGTCTTAATATAAATACATACTTAATGCTAATAACATCGACACGACGCGACTCTCAGCTCGTGCTCAAAGCGTAACCCTATAACTCCTTCACCCTAAATCATTGAGTAAATGTCCCGTCACACTGATTTACTGTGTAACTTGCCCGTCAAACTGGTTCTCTGTGTAACTTTTCCCGTCACACTGATTCTCTGAGTAAAGTATCAATACCCACACACTCCAGCTATAAAACTAAGCCTTAGCTGTATCCTGGTGTACAACAGGGTCGTTCACAGCTGTTCCCACTGCTCACCGCAGCTCACCCCGCCGGCTTCCCAGCGCCAGCTTCCCACTGCTACCTTGAAACCCTATGAATAACACATTCCATTAGCTTTCATGCTATCACAAATACATAATTAATCTCCTCTACATCCCCACCAACACATTTTCCCCGCACGTACCTTATAAAGGGTTGAAAGCCACACCTCCCCACACGTCTTACCACAACTGACACGTGGACCGAAAGACAACTAATATGGCCACTCGCCCTCCTTCTTGCCTGGCCTGCTGACGTCACCAACTACCGTCGGCACAAAATATATCAAAATATATTTATATATAGTGATTCAGAACTGAGGAGTGAAGGAAAATTACTCATTTCATTACTCGACATTTATATATTACTTTACCCCCTCCCACTCAACGTAAACTCTTCGTCAATCATGAGTCAAAAGTTTTAACCCATTTTCCCGCGTTACACGTGTATTACTATATGTGGGGATATATGTTGCTTTAATAAAGCGGGGGGAATTGGTGTAGTGTTCCGATGTATCGCTTGAACGAGGGTTCAGGTTTACGCGACGTGACTCGGTATAGAGAAAATAAATAAAGCGCCAGTTACTTCCTGGCAGCCTTCGCAAACGCTCCTTGTTTCTTTACCCGACACTACAGCTACGTCATAGGTGAAGGCTGGGAGACGTGGGCTTCTAGAATCCATCGTGTCGTAGCTACACTCGAGGTCACCAATTATAGTATTCCTTAAGCCAGACACGAGTTATACCAAACACCAAATGCGCACACGAGTTTATTTATGCGAGAATACGTTACAGCGGAGACGGACGCGCGAGCATCACAGAGCGGAGTGTGTTAGCTCTTTGTGGTGGTATGTGGAAGACTGACCGGATCCCGCTCGAAGGACAGGAGGTGCGGGGAATTTGGGTCACCCCAGGCAGGTCAGCCACACCTGGCGTGGCGTGACCTTTAGGGTAATTAAACAGCTGGCGTTAAGCCCAACATTGGAGTCACTACAACCTGTATGAAAAAAAAAAATTCATGAGGAAGCCTGTTCATCCTTCCACCAAGAATACACAACAAGAATGAACAATTTCTTATATCTTTTCTAACCGTTCCACTAATTTCATCTAATCACCATGCATTCATCTTTTTTCCCTACTTTAAACACTTTTGTACCAGATCCAAGTACTACATCCCTTCACTTTCTTATCTTTAAAATGGTTGCAAGCAGTTTAGTTAATAGGAGCTGTTAACAACTCTATGATAATCTCGGAATCTGTACAGTGACTACAGTCGTCCTGCCATTACCAAGTACCAGGCGGAAATATAGTTACTGTATTAGCCCCCTCGCATTCTATGACGCGTTTCGCGTCATTCGAAAAGTGATGTCTGGAACACCTATTACGCGAAACACGTCATTCAGCCCTCCGCGACAGAAAAATATTCGCCTAAAATCGATAAATAACGCTATCTGTATCATTTTTGGGCAAGTGTTCAGTAAGCTTATCTATTTAAAAATAAATTATCTGTCAACCCTCTGTCCATTTAGGGTGAGGCCAGATCAAATGTTAGGTGCCCCCCGGGCCCCCGTCAGTCTGTTGGGGCATTGTGAGTGGCGGTGATTAAAAAGGCCAATGGGTGATCAAGAGTCTGCGTTCGGGGCTTTAGGTGTATTTGCCAGATGGGCTCGCAAATTTTTTTTCCAATTTCGCAATCGAAAATTCCGCAATTCCGCAATTCCGCAAACAATTTTGACCCCTAAAATTTAAAAACAAAACGGTCAATTTTAGTTTCCCCCAACCCAACGTTTTTCTGATGCCCCTTTATGTTTTGCTGGTGTGTTTTTATGTTTTTGAATGAATCTGCTACTGTAGATAACAGTAATCGCCATTTAGTTTCTTTTTATTTACAGACGTGTGGTGGCGTTAATACTTACTTTGTACATCCATGATTTCAGGAAAGTTAGAAGGGTCTATCGGGAAAGTCTGTGCTTTTTGGTCTTATTCTGTGTAAATTTTTGGTTTAAAAATTAACAAATTAAAAAAAATTTAAAACCCGGTGGCGACCTCACTATACCTACTACAGTAAAGTCGCCAGCTAGTTTTTTTAACCCCAACTTGAGTCGCCACCTGGGGAATTCGGGGGAATTAGGGGTAAAGTAAAACAAGTCTCTATATTTTTAGCTGGGGAAGTCTTTGGATATATAAAAACCCTCTGCCAACGTGAAAATAAATCTATTCAAGTTTGAAAGATCGAAAATTTTTGGGTCCGCCCCCAAAAAAGCTACTTTTTTACTGTCTGTCATCGCGCAAGAAAGCGTGAGAAGAAAATGGGCAAAAGTTCCTTGCAGATACAAAAACTAAAACAACGTGAAACAGGGTAATTACACGGTCGACACCAAAAAAAGGTTCTGAGTTCATTTTGTGTGGGTTGGAAAGCATTTTCGCTGTGTTTAAAAAAGGGATTTCTTTTTCTCTAGCACGTATAGTTTTTTAAATTTGGCTTTTAAAATTTTAAACGCTATTATAACTTTTACGTTATATAATTTAATTTCGAAACAAACCCCCCCACGTTAACAAATTACTCGTAATTAAATTTTGGTGGTGCGCGGGTTTTAGGACCTAATGTACATATATTATCAGGCATATATTATCAGGAATATTGCAGATACGAAATTCGAAAATTCCAAACTGCTGATGAAAATTGCATTTATATGCATACATAAAATTACTTTTTGTGAAAAAGTTTCGAGAAAAAAAGTGGGAAAAAATTTTACACCCCCTATTTATTGATGTATAATTAAAAAAACTCAGAAAAATTCGCCCAAAAAAAAAGTTTTTGACTTAGTGCTAAAAACTTACATTAATTTTTTTTGTTTTAGGACTCTACACAGTGAAACAAAACCAAAACGTATCATAAAACTTGGAAAAAAAAACGAGGGGAAAAAAAAAAAAAAAAATTTTGTTTCAAGAGAATGTTTAGTTTACCTACTTTTACCACGGTGCATATTCATTTACAGAAAAAGAATTTTTTCTATTATAGAGACCGGTTTTAAATTTCCCCTTCTTTTTTTATGCAACACATTGATCTTTCTCAGAAAACTTTTACTATATCGTTAGAAAGTTAAACTGTTTTCAAAATGGTGCCGACGGGTGGGGCCCCTATAGTTCTCCCCAGAACTCCCCCTATAGGGGAATTTTGGGAGAGAAAACCCTAAGAAGCCGGTTCTTACGGCTTCTGCGGCTTCTCTCTCGTTTTCGTGCCTCGCCAGAAAGCTGAAGGAGTTTTCGGGTCGCCCCTCGGGGCTCAAGCTGTAATTTAAACAAAACTACCACACTGACGAAAATGTACCGTCGAAAAGAAGCCGTTTAAGTTACGTAACTGACTGACGATATTGTGAAAGGATCCAACACTATCCTTCACTTTAAGTTTTTTTTCCCAAAAACCAAGGACTATTAATAGGGGAAGGTAAAGAGGGGGGCAAACCCACGGACATCATATGGGGCTGGCTGGTCGAGTTCCCATTATGTTATTTTTTTATTAACGTTGCACTGATGGCAAGGGTCAGTATAATGAGGGGTTCTTAAATGGCCTCATTGCCCGCCAGTGCCCGGGATTTTCCGCTTTGGGGGTTGGGCTGATTTATATTTTGCTTGGAAGATAGGGGGGCTGTTTTTCATTCTTGGCTAATTTTTGGCATTAAATTAATCTCTCTCTCTCTCTCTCTCTCTCTCAGCTTAATGAATTACTGTATGGGTATATGGGACTCAACAAATACTTTTCTCAACTTTACTTTTTAGTGTTTTAAAACTGCAAAATATTGCAGCTAATCTAGCTATTGGAGGAGCAAGATAGAAGGATCACGTTACTCCTATCATAAAAGAGTTAAAGTGGTTAACAATTAAAGACAGATATATTTATGAAAAATGTTTCGCTGTTTATAAGGCTGTCAATGGGTTGTCAATCAAGTGGTATCTAGTTTTCCATTGTCAGGGAAAATACAGCCAGTACAACAAGGCAGCTAAAAGACCTTTATGTGCCAAGAGCCAGAACAGACTGGTGCCAGACCCATCACTGTACAAAGGCCTTAACTATGCAACAATTTGCCTTCATGCATCATTAATTATGGAAGTCTACACTTTTAAGTCTTGACTTATAAATTTACTTTTAATTGACCCTAAGTGAACTATAATTTGTTTCCCCATATCAAATAGCAGTTGCATATGTTAGTAGTATTTTAAAGATATTTGAAGTGACTTAGTTCTTATTGTTTAATGTTATAATTAATTTCCTTTTAATGTTTCGTTTGACTTTCTTTTTATGTATTTTTTTTTATTTGCTTGACTTTCAGAAGTTTCATTTTTAGTATATATTGCATAGAACATCTGTGATGTAAGTTTGATAGTAAAACCATGTTTCATGGAAATAAGATATTTATTTATTTATTTACTCCCCCTCTCACTCCTTCTCTCAGAGTCTTCTCCTTCATCTTCGGTCGGATAACACTTCATGCAACCGGCACATACATACCTGAAACATAGACTGTGTTACTATTGCAGATTAAACCCTTGCCATGAAAGGAAATAGAGACAGACAGCATTATGAGTGTTTGTTCATACATGACAATAGTCATGTTCAGTTTCATCCTAAATTTTACCGATATTTGCCACCTTTATAGATAAACAGGGTAAATATTCAAGGAAATGCAAATAATATAAAAAGTATGTTGTTGATGTGTACCTTTATAGAAGTTTTATAAGGACAAGTAAAAATTAATAACAGAAGCAAATAATCCAACTATACACTAAAATAAAAAATGTATTTAAACCTCAGATTTTAATGCACAAAGGGCCAGTGTAATACTGATTGGTCAGATAATTGCAACCAAAGTAGCCAGTAAATACGATTAACATTCATATTCAACAAATACAATTTCTCATAACTAGTTTCATAATTTTGTATTTCCTATATGCAGAAACACTCTTGACCCATAACCTAATCCTACTTAATGTCACCAAACCGAACGTATTAGGTATATACACTGATGCTCCTGTAGAACTTTTTCAAAGTTTAGTGTATACACACAACCCTTGCTTTTACGGACCTTTATATAACAAATATCGGCTTCAACACTTTCTGCCAGTCCGGTATATGCGTGCTTTTACCGAATAAGTTCAGTATATGCGTTGTACGGTTCTGATTGTTTTTAATTGCCCTGTATTCGTGTAGTATTTGTGATGGCTGCATGTATGTAAGTGTACGAACTTTCGTCAGATGTAACGGACAAAGTTCACGATACACGGAATTAGTCGGAAATAGGGAACTTTCACCTCATATAACGACCACAATTTGTTATATGCGAAAAGTTCGGATCACTCGGATAATTATAACCTCGCATCCTTCCCCCAATTTGTTCGTCAAAGCGAGAGTACATCATTTACACCATTAATTATATGTCAACATAAAAATCAGGTACACAAAAAAATAGCCATTAATCCTTCTTTCATAAACATACTAATTTAACCAAAATATACAAATACACCATATATATATATATATATATATATATATATATATATATATATATATATATATATATATATATGGTAAATCTTAAGAACAAGGGCTCCACCCCCTATCTTCTTCTTCTTATAGCCAACAAGCTTGGGGACATGGTGGAAACCGGGGTTTTTGGGTGGGGGAGCACACACATAAGGGAAATATGGCCCCCACAAAAAAATCCATAAACTAGGGAAATTTCCCTAGTTCATAGACTTTATCGGGGCCATATTTCCCTTATATGTGTGCTCCCCCATCCAAAAAACCCTGGTTTCCACCATGTCCCAAGCTTGTTGTCTATAATAAGAAGAAGAAGATAGGAGGTTGAGCCTTTATTCTAAAGATGACAAAACTCTACAGACCTAACCTAGCACCCCCCTCGAGCCCATCGGGCTGTGCACTAACCTAACCTGACCTGACCTAACCCTACTGGACTTAGTTTTTCTCAAGAACCTGAATTTTAATATCGGCCATGTAGGCAAAGTAAGGATCGGCACTCATTAAAATCTAAACAGATGTGTTAAGGACAGTAAGTATAACACATAGAGCCAACATTTGGGTCAGCTTACCGTGGAGCCCTTGATCTTAAGATTTTCCCTCAACGCAATGCTAGTCATTTCCACAATACCTATCAGCACCTCCACCTACACATTAATATTGTTCATGTCCGTCAACAGTAATGTAATGCATACTTAGATATCTTGCAATGTTTTGTGGTGGAATTCGGATGATGGTGAAGGTTTATGGTACTCTCGTCTCCGTCGGCGAGAGTTCCAACATTTTCACGTTCTCAACAAGTGTGAGAGATCTCTAAGAACAAAATTGAGCATAATGAATCAGCGAAAACGTTTCCGGTCTGGTTTTGATTGCATAATTAGTAAAATTGAAAAACAACGTCTTGTGTTAATGTTAAAAGACTCGAGAAAGTGATTTCACCAGACGACGCTCTCCTATCACCATGTCATTCCATTTTAGCTCTATTAATGTGGTCCGAAAGTTAAGCCCGTGCTACTAAATGTACTAATCAGGCTAATTTCTGCCATATTATCAGTGAAATTCAGCAAAAACTACTACGTCGCAGCTAGGCCCTATCGTCAGCCTGATAAGACATGATCATTCTTTCACCAGTTTTAAAGTTGTCCTGTCATGTCATTAACCTTGTATATTCTTGTTCGTGGTCTTAAGGTATGTCCATGCTTCTGAATGTACATCTATGTGTTTACTTGTGTCCTGTTATCTGTAATTACAGTATTTCTACGCCGATACTCACTGTGTCAGAATCTCTGCCCTCCCCGCCATATTTGTTGTTATCTCTGACGTCACGGCAACAAGCGGGAAGAAGCCGTGGTAAGCGAGCCCTGGCTCTCGCTTCTTATGGCTTCTTACGGCTTGACCAGCTGGGCCAATCCGTAAGAAGCCGGCTTCTTAAAAGTGCCCCGCCATAACAGAAAACGCAAGCTGCAAGAAGCCGGCTTCTTACGGCTTCTTCACCAAAATTCGCCTTATATAGGGAGCAATGCTCACCCGTCACTGTGCCAGTTTGCAGTAGTAGTTTAACTTTCTTAGCCATTTTGACCACCTACTCTTTTCCTTATTGGTAAGTGCTACATACCACAGGAAGCGGAAAAGTATACGGATTTTGAAACAGTTCTTGAAAATTGAATGCGACCAAAACTTATGGAGTTACAGCGAGTTGAAGCAAAATAAGCAAGAAAAAATGTTTATACACTCTTTTACTTTCCTTCAATTATCTTAATATTAGTGTAGTTTTAGTGTATTTTTTTTATGCTCCTGATATGCAAGAATGTATTATGAACACGGTGGTAGGCTCAGCTTTCATAAATATCATCTGGTAGCTTGGTAATATCGGGTAGGAGTACAACATTTCAATGCACTGAAAACCTAAAAGTCCGCCTACTCTTGTGATGTCAGTCATGACCTTTATTTTTTACCCTATGAGTTTTGAATGACGTGTTGTTGTTTAACAATCACTGCCGATTCACTGATTGCAAACAAAATAGGCCTATCGTGTAAGAGGTGGTAAGCCCAAAAATATGAATTTTTTCTGAGCAACGCAGGGGTTTTTGGGAGCGGCCAGGCAAGTACCACACCATCGCACCAGCCCGAGTATCAGCCATCACGACCCGTCCTACAAACTCGGCTAGGCCGGGGTCAATGTCCCCAAGGGGTCCTCGCGCCCTTAAAAAAAACAACAACAATCCTAGGGAGCGGCACTCCCAGCCCCGGAATCCCGTTAAAAAATCGTCCAGACCCCAATTTTTTTGCCCGAATTATGTTGAATGCATTCAAAAAAACCCAACCACCAAAAAAAATTTATTTTTAGGCCTTATTTCCGAAAAACACGACTTTTGTAAAAAGCGCGCGAAAAAAAAAATCTTCCTCCAACAGGGCTACGACTGTTATTGATGACGTCAGAACAGGGACGCCCGCAGACACTCTGTCTGACACCTGTCGGCAAATGTTATGATGAGCGATTGTACTTCGGTGTCAGACAGTGAATCTGTCGCTGTGACAGATCTAGAGAACGATGCTCAATCTGACACCGAAAGAAATGACGCTGGTCGCGTATACTATGAGGAAAACGAACCTCAGATTGTCATGGGATCCTATATGTTTGAGCCCGAGTACGAGGTGGATGAACAGGTGTTAGCAGAGCCTGAGGTTCAGCAGGAGGACCTGGCACTTCTCTAAAACATGGATTGTAAATAAGGTTAACCATGTGTGTGTGGGAATCACAATGGAGGTACTTTCGAGAAAATCCTATGGTTAGTTTTGGAGCTACAGTCAAACGTCATTACTCGGAAACCACATACTAGCATTAACTACAGCATAGAGTTGGAAAATATGCGGGTGGGAAGGCAGAAAGTGTGACAGCCACACCACCACAGGGTCTCTCACCACAGGGCACGCCCACTCCACAACTGGTTTACTTGGTCTTGTTAAGAGGCAAAGCCTCACAGTCGTGGTGGTCCACCGCTGCTGCCAGTCCTGGCGTCCCTGTCTAACAGGGCCACCTGGTCTGGTATAGTGTTGGACTGAGTCACTGTCTTACGGGGGGGCGCCGTTTCTCAACACAACTGCTCGCCCCAACACACTATAGGCGTGTATCACCCTACACACGCCACTCCTTTCCGTGTGCAAACTTTTCTCGAAAGGCACAGCTGTCTTGCTGCACCCATAAAGGATGCATGCATGTGGCATATAGCAAAAAAAATCTATCAGAAACACCCAAATATCTTCAAGTACTATATTTATCTCTGTGTTTACGTGCCTCTCTGATCAGCGCGGGAAGATGAGCCTCCCTGATGCTACGTCACCGAGCCTGAGCCTGAGCGTCTGCAAACCTTGAGAGCGTTTTGAAAACTCGGGGAATTTGCAGATTTTGATTGCGGATTATTTAAAAACGGCTGACTGGATACAAAAAGTGACGACGTGTTGTTGATATACTCGTTAATGGCTATGATTTGATTGCATTTCATTAGGAATGATGAAATGGTCTGGACGATTACTTTAAGTGAATAGACTATAATGAAGAGTTGAAGTCAATTTACTGTTTATGCACATTTATTCAGTCTCATAATGACATTTGTTTTGTGTGCTTTACAGTTTTTTTTATGTGATAACCTTATGGAACAAACATCTACAAAGACAATAGTATAACATTTATTCTGATAAGAGTATTTGGTGTATGGGAAAATTACACTGGAAAGTAAACTTTTTTACGCGTAGAAAAGCCCTTCTGAGGGCCTCTCCCACGGGCTGCCACTGGAAAGAATTCATATATATTATTATGGAATGCAAGGGGGTTAAGTGAAACATTATTACTTTAAAAAATTAAGATATATTATGGTAGTTTTTTTCCATGTGTCATTTATTATTGAAAGACAGATTAAGAAAATAAGACATATCAGTATTAAGTACGACTACTTCCGTGGGCCGCGGCACCAAAACAATTGACAGCTGTAACCCCTTTACACACGTTCATCACCCATCACCTGCCACCAATAGGCAATAGACAATGCACAAGTTCTCCTATAGCCTACCTGTTGAACAAGAGAGGGTGGACAGTGCCAAGAATAAGTGCCTTCGAATGCATGAGAGAGAGACTTTCAGCTTCATAAGGAGGTAAATTTATTGTACATGTACGATAATTATCGTACGCGTGGCAAAACTGCGGCAGGGCCACATGTGCACAGGGGTGCGGAATGGGAGGGGTTTCCATTGCATGATTTTAGTATAATTTTAATACGATAACAAGATACTGTCGTTTATTCTGCTTGGTTTCACTGTGCCGTAGACTTATTTACAATTTTTCTATATACATCTTATTTCGATCAGTCCATCCTAAGCTCCTCAAAGCTGGGGGTGAGGCCATGATCCGCGGGTTGCATGCTGTCCTGACTGCCGTGTGGCAATCAGGTACCATTCCTCCTGACTGGAAAAGGGGGCTGGTCGTCCCTATCTGGAAAGGAAAAGGGGACCGTCAGGACTGCAACAATTACCGCGGTATTACACTGCTCAGCGTGCCAGGCAAGGTGCTTGCCCATCTATTGCTGACACGGATCCGCAGTCATCTGCTGAAGCATCAGAGACTTCAGCAGTCTGGGTTCACGCCTGGTAAGTCAACAACGGACCGTATCCTAGCGCTTCGTGTCCTGGTGGAACGCCGACGTGAGTTTCGACAGGGGATGCTTGCAGCCTATGTTGATCTCAAGAAGGCGTTTGACTCAGTACATCCTGAGTCACTTTGGGATCTTCTGCGACTTCGCGGGATTCCTGCAAGGACTATTGGTTTGATAACCGGTCTGTATTCTGGGACTGAGAGTGCTGTGAAGTGTGGGGCAGGTGTATCCAGCTTTTTTCCTGTTAATACAGGAGTGAGGCAAGGGTGCGTCCTTGCCCCATCACTTTTCAACGCTTGTATGGACTGGGTATTGGACAAGGTTGTAGATCAAAGTGATTGTGGAGCATCCGTCGGCAGCACCAAAATCACTGATCTTGTTTTTGCCGATGATGCAGTAATCTTTGCTGAGTCACTGGAGGTCCTGGTGATGGCTCTCAAGGCGCTGCACGAGGAGACAAAGCCTTTGGGACTTGAGGTCTCCTGGCTTAAAACCAAGGTCCAGGTGTTTGGAGACTTACTAGATGAAGCAGTACAGTCTGTTCATGCGTGCGGCGAGGACATTGAGATCTTGGAAAGTTTTACATACCTTGGTAGCGCAGTCCATAATGACGGCGGGTCACGTCAAGAAGTCTTACGACGGATTGGCATAGCCCACGGTGTTATGGACTCGCTCAGCGGGAGTATTTGGCGTTGTCGGTACCTGTGCAGGAGGACAAAGATCCGGATCTTCAAGTCGCTTGTGATCCCTGTCTTACTCTATGGTTGTGAGACATGGACACTAAATAGTGACTTGAAGAGACGAATCAATGCCTTTGGTAATAAGTGTTTTCGCAGAATCATGGGGTATCGCTGGGATGATTACGTGTCAAATCAGCGATTGCACCGTGAGACTGAATCGAGGCCTATTACCTGCATAATCCGTCAGCGCCAACTTCGGCTATATGGGCATGTGGCACTAGTAGTGCAGACCTGTTCAGAAACAATTTTTTCCTATTTTTATACCCCCCTGCAAGGTTTCCCATGCTTTTTGACCTGGAAAAGCCGAAAATCACAACCATTTTGAGCTAAAATGTCAGAAACCTTTTTGCCTCATTGGACCTCAAGATATTAAGCCCGCGACAGTAGAAAAGCGCCTAATTTTGCCTTCCGCCAGACTTTTTTTCACCTGAGACTTTTGTTACAATTGGGATAGAACAACAAATTGGGTATCAAATTGAAGCATTTTTAATATTATTTCTGAAAAAACAATCCAAGTAAACATTCAAGAAAAAAAGACACATCATATCCAGAAAAAAAGCAAAATTTTCTGAAAATTTCATATAAATTTCATAAATATTACAATCTTGACATCAAAAAATGTGTGACAAAGACTCTAAAAACTATTTTCAAGTGGCAGAAAACTCTATTGTCTATGTCAGAAGGACACTTCACAGTCATTTTTTCAGAGTTTGCTTCTTGAAGCTATCAAATCGCTCACGGTTGTATTCCACAGTTTGAAGAAGGTACTGTTTTTGCTGGGAATCTGTGGTAATGATGTTTGCGAAATCAGTCATCATCTTGACTCCCCGCTCAGCAATGTCATTCACTACTTTTACATTGCTGACATTTTCCCAGGGCCTTGCTGTAGTCATCACTCCTTGGCCATGTCGCCACAGGTTGCAGAAGCCAGTCATACTCAATGCCAAGGGTGTCAAGCAGAAGATGACTCTCTGGACCAACTAGATCAGCCAGAGTCGTCTTGGCTGTAACCTGAGGGAACATAGGTTTCCCTCGTCTGAAGCTATCTGGCTTCTCAGTGGCGTGCAGTTTGGCAGCAATGTCCTGCTTCTCTTTGTCACTGAGTCTGCTACCGAAGAGAGCGAACGGCACAACCTCCTGTGTCAGGTACCACTTGTGGTTTTCAAGTTTTTGTAGCACTGCCTGAGCAATCTCTGGATCTGTTCTCTTGAACTTCATCATGTCCTTCATGAACTGCAGATCATTTGCAGGAGCATCTGCAGCAAGTGTAGATGACATCCACATGGGTGTATAGAACAGTCCTAGGAAGAGGTTGAGGCGTTCCAGCTTCACAACAGTTTCTTCATCGTACTCCAGCTGCTCAGAAAACATGAACATCTTCATAGAATACAGGTTTCTGGCCATCCACCTGGCCTGATGAATGGCTCCAGGACGACTCCAGTGGATTCCGCGGGGAGGCGTGTCTCCAAGGACGATCAGTGTAAGCTCAGCCATCTCACGGTAGTCAGCTCTAGGAGGCTTCTCCGACCTCAGGATTTCCTGTAGTATTTCCTTGCACTCTTTCTTCTTTTTATTGAACCATTTTTGTCTGATGGACAGGGTTGTAGGGTTGTCTGTGGTAAGATCTGTCCAAACGTCCTTGAAGTGCTTGAACCAAGGATTCTCTGGGCTCTTGACCTTGCCAAACAGATTCTCCCATACAGCACCAACCAGCACTTCTAGAATGTGGTGTCTGCAGGCCAGGTAGAACACCTTCCTGTCAAGCTGTTGCTCCAGAAGCTTGGCAGCTCCCCGATGTACTCCACTGTTGCTGGCCGTTGTGTCAAACACAAGGGAACCTTAGTAAGCTCCAGTAAGCCCCCATGCCTCCAGCAAATCCATGGATGCCTCTGCCTGAGCCGTTCCTGTTGAGCTGTCTATCACTGGTACTCCCAGTAGCTTGCCTTCAGGATATGAAGGTGGTCCTGAGACAAGCACAGCCAGAGTCTCTGACGTGGTCCCAGGATCACTTCCCAGGACATCTCTCAGCATCTTGCCATCCCAGTGGAGAGCAGCATACTTAGGAGGGTCCTCGCTAAATGCTGCCATGTACTCCTGGCTGATGTGGTACCTTGTCAGCATCCTGTTCCGTCTCGTTGTTGAGGTTGAGATGACAAACTTGTCCAGGTCAGCTCCACCAGCCTTCAATGTAGCAGAGACTAAGGCTGTCACTTGATTGTCAGACAATCCCAGACGATCAGCGGTACTGCAGATGTCAACACACTCCATGACCCTCCTGGGAAATGTGAGAGTCACAGTGTCTTGGTGATGTGAACATCCAGGACGAGGTTGTTGGTAATCCATGTCCTCTGCATTCCCTTCACTGTCGGTTGGGTCAGCCCAGGTAGACACATCAGCAGCAGTCCTTCGCTGTGTGGCAGCTGAAAAATTGTAGAAATTTTGTGACAAATTCATATCTTGTTCCTCTCTCTGCTGCAGTCTTGCAGCCCTCTCTGCTTGCTGCTGGGACCGTGACTCAAATATCTTGTCATGACCAGACATGTGGGCCTTTCTCTCTGTCTTCTGATCCTGGTAGAACCTGATGTCCTTGTCCTTCTTCTCCCTTGATAGCAGTCGGTTTCTCTCTATTTCCTGGATGGCATCTGAAGCTCCTATGTCGAACAGGCTATCTAATTCCAGGACAAAAGGCACTCCTTTTCCCTCCAGGGTCACCTGTTCTACCTTTATTCCTTGCTAGATCTCTGTGCTTTTTGTGAAGTGTCATGAAATGCTGCGCTGCATTGTACTTGGTCATGGTCTTGATCCTAGCCATCTGCCAGAATGGGATGATAGCCTCCACTGTTTCATTGGCGAGGTCTTGATGCTTAGGATTCCCTGTATTTTCTGGCAAACTCTGGAGATGGAGGAAGTACTGGAAGGCCTGTCTGTTGGTGGGTAACTGGGAGCCACTGATGCTGGATGATGGGTAGCCGATCAGGAAGGTTTCTGTAGCAGATCTAGTAGCAGGTCGGCGTGACGCTTGTCTCTGGACTGCAGGTGGAGGTTCTGAGATGTCAACTTTGCGTCCTCGGAGCTCCTTGCTTACTGCCATAGTAAATTTATCTTGTGAAGTATCTCTGGATTTTTTAGCAGGTTTAAACAGATCTGCAAAAAAACATAACAGACATTGAGTAGCTAAAACCATTGTGAATTTGGACTAGAGTGAAATAAATTAATTTATTAAATTTTTTTTAAAAATTTGTCTGTAAATATCCATGTAAATTTCCTAAATTTCTATGCATTTTGATTTTTTCCGTCAGCATTAATTATTTGCTTAACCTGCTTATGCCCATTTTTTGGGGTGAAAAAATGGCGAAAAAAAAACATCAAAATGCTCCGAAAGGGCGTTTCAAAAAAGTGTATAAAATAGAACTTCAGCTTCATGGGCAAATTTTCCTGACATTTTGGTAAAGGTTTGTAATTTTCGATTTTTTCCAGGTCAAAAAGATTGGAAACCGTGCAGGGGGGTAAAAAAATGGGAAAAAATTTTGTTTTCGAACAGGTAAAAATTGGGGCCGCTCCCCCTGAAAGCCCTTCCCAGGGTTGTATCGTAAGAGAAAATCCGGCTGGAGGGGCCGGGGGGGCGCCCAAAAGGCTCGTGGCTGGGAAGTTGATTTTCTTGTCGAGAGCTGCTTGGTATGGGAAAGGAGCCTGTAGGGGAAACTTGGGGGTGGTGCCCACTGAGCTCTATAAAACGGGAGGGGCTACTTTGTCAGCCCCGCGCAGTTTGTTGTTCCCCACCAGGGCGGGCTCCGCATTTGACGGCCATCTGAACACCCATCACCCGGGGAATTTGAACTGCTGCCCTTGTTTACGGAAATTATTTTTTGGAATTACAATCAAATGGTGCTTGTGCAGCCTACGGTTGCAAAAATGGCCAAAATACTTAAAGAAAATTGGGGATAACTTTCAAGTAAGCAAAGCACACTTTGTCCTTTTTTCCCGAAAATTGAGGAGTCGTAAAATCTTTTTTCAGAATCACTTTTTCTGTAAATTTTGAAGTCGATGTTACAGTGATATTCGGGTACTAAGTCAGTGCCCTATATATTTAAAAAAACATGACTCACTACTCATATATTTTCCAATTTTGCTCCTTTAATAATTGATGTTTGCGGAGTTTTACGCTTTCTGTCAACTTCCCTTGTTTTAAATAATACTGGATGCTATATGCAATATCTTATACATCGAAGCGTTTCAACCTAGTTATATTAAATTACCTGGAAGGGATAAATAAAGTCCACGGTAGTGTAATATGCTAAGTCTTAGGACGTAATAGAGATGCTTTAATTTTTTTTCCATATAAAACTGAAAAACATCAGGTTACTTCATCACCCACGTAGAGTAATACTTCGTTCTTAGGTGGAAATTTTTTAAACGTAGAAATATTGTGAACATTTAAAGTCGCCACGATTATGTCCCCAAAATGCCAATTTTTATTTTCCCATAAATTGTCTTAGTTTTTTTCGCTACCCCTAATGTGTTTTCGATAATACTTGGTTTTTTAACAATGAAGAGAGGAGAGAGAAGAGAGAGAGAGAGAGAGAAGGAAAAGAGGGGAGAGAGAAGAGAGAGAGAGAGAGAGAGAGAGAGAGGAGGAGAGAGAGAGAGAGAGAGAGAGAGAGAGGAGGAGAGAGAGAGAGAAGAGAAGAGAGAGGAAGGAAGAGAGGAGAGAGGAGAGAGAAGAGGAGAGAAAAAAAAAAAAAATTACTTCGTCAATACGACGCAAAATTCTGATACAAAAGCCTCAAATGGTAAAATTTCGAAGCAGGTATGATGTAATATTTCATTTATCTTTATTAATAAGGGTATACACAATTAATTTTTAAAGGGGAAAAAACAAGTGAGTGCAGATTAAAGGTTTGGGACATTTTGCGGTGCGCCGGGGGTGTTTCAATATGGGTGCCCCCAAATCACGCGCTCCGAGAGGAAGCGCCCTCCCGTTCATATAGAGCCGTGTGGTGACCCCCGGGAGTGCGTCCTAGGGTTGGCAGGGGAGCGCCCCCCCCGGCGTATGCCCCCAAGATTGTTTATTAAGTCATTCAGTGGGGTTTTTTTTTTTATGTGTTTTTTTTCCCCAAAAAAATTCAGTTTATTTTGTCTTTAATGGAAAAAAAAAAAAAATTTTCCCTATTGGTAAAACCCAAAACATTAAAAAAGAGACTTGACAGAACTGCTGATGCTTGGGAGTTTGTAAATAAATATAAGAAAATGTGAAGAGGCAAAATTGTACAAACTTTCCGCTCTTGGTGATAAAAAATTTGGTCCCCGTACGGTTTTTACCAGAATACCAAATTGTTGACTGCTCTACAAACAAGGTTTCTTGCACTGATGTCACGGCTCTCCTTGCAGGCAAAAAGTCGCAGATCGGGTTTTGGGGGACCAGCTCGAAAGACCCCGCATGTTTAAAAGTTAAATTTTCCAAAAACACATCATTTTGGACTTATTTTCGTGTACAAACAAGCTGCGTCGTTTCCCCCATGGACCTATCGTTCGACTGCTTGCAACACAAAGATATGGGAGAAAAAAAAAAAAACCTTTAACCAGTCCCATGGATCACGATCCCAAACTACAAATTTTGCTGATTTTAAAGTAGGCCAATAACTACTTGTTTTATAAAGGGGCAATTTCCCTGGATGTAGTGGTAGTATTTTGAAAGGGACTTGCGAAGGCTGGAGCGGGAGCGAAAGGGAGGGGCAAGTGATTGATTGGCAGCATGGGGTGTTTTTAGGCCCCTTGGGTTTTTGGGATTTCTTTTGGGAACAATTTGGGGTAGGGGGAACAACCTAAATTTCCTGAAGTCCTAATTCATAAAAGGCTTTCTTTTTTTCCCCTTTATGTAGTTTCCACAAAGGGATTTTGCATATTTCAAGAAGGTCTTATGTATTTCTTTCTTTAAGACCTTCTTTCTATAACGTTTAGTTGTTGTTTTTTCCCAAATTCATATAATGTTTGTTTCGTTTCCTGTTGAGTATTTCCAAATGGGTTTTTTTCGTTATTTTTTTTGGTGTACTTTTTTCCCTCAATTAAAGATACATGAAGGACACGCAATTTGGGTTTTGGGGGGGGACTTATGTAAGTGTTTGTTTGAAGCAGACTCTTTACGCCCTCGCTGGGTACGTGGGACGGGGGGCCGTGTACGGCGGGTGACGGGAAGGCAAGGGCTCAGCTGGTCAGATGGGGGAGGTCAGGCGGGTCAGGTATTTCCCTAAAGGTCAAAATCATGCCCACCTCGTCGTAAAAATGCCTAAGGTATAGGTTGCGTAATGTTCTAACTCATCTTAAAACATTTGTCTCTTTTGGTTTTCTCTCAGATTTAGCCAAATGCTTTCACAATCTTCTATCTCAGAACGGGCAGTATTCGCCTCATTAGGGAAAGGGTGCAAAAGGGCCCCGGGAGGTACTATTATGGCCCTCTTAGTAGAAACTATAGTAAACCAAATAATTTATGAGCCGTTTGGTTGTTTCTTATTCGGGGAATTCCCTGTCCCCGGGTCTGCCCCAAAAATTTGTACCTGGTTTATCGGATTTGACCTTTTTGGGTGCGTCCCCACTGGCGACAAAAAATGGGCAAAACAAAATACAACATTAGCAAAAAGTTGGAAGTCGTTTATGATAATGCTGTAGCTACATGTTTGTGTATAACTTATGATTTGTATTCATTTATTTTTTTGATTTTGGTTTTTTTTTGAAGGGAGAAGCAAAAATGTCAATTAGTTTTTTCAATGCAACCAAAAAACATTTTTATGTTCTAAAAATGTTTAGATGTTATATCCTTACCATGGGGGTCATTTTACCCACAGGTAAGGGCCCTTTTACCCAAAACCCGCCATTGTAAAAAAATCGTCCACCAGCAATAAATTTTTTCTTAAATCTCACTGTGAAAAAATTTGATTTAATTGTATCATTATTCTTTTGTGGAGAAAAAAATATAGATTAAACATGGGTCGTCTTCAAAAAATGAAAAAATTAGTCTCAAAACATGAACTAAAAGCCGTATGAATCTCGGAATTAATTTGAAAACTACGTTTCTTTATAAGCTTCTTTCATAAAGGGATTGGGACATTTTTTCTACCCACAAAACAGGAAAAAATTTATGTAATGACTTTTTAAATAAGTAGAAGGGTCCGGTGGGGCGGACCCATAAATATAAAAACGAGGTATTTTCAAACAGGGAAGGGATTATTACAGTGCGGTCGGGTAATGATGTCTTAAAAGTGGCTCAATTTTAGTTACTGGGATATTTTGTGATTTAAAAAATTTCCCAATTTGCGGCATTCGAAAACTATGACTCAATAAAGTTAGAACGCAAGTTTCGTGGGGAAACAAGGGTTATAAAAAACAGACACTCGGAGGGGAAAATCAAATTTATGCAAAATAGATTACCAAGAGAAGCAAACTTTTCGCACACCCAAATCTATATCCCACTCAAAAAAGGATGATTTTTGCGGGTTGGGAGGGACCCCCAGATTATAAATTTTTTATCCTCGGTCCCCCCCCCTGCGCAGCTTCGCCTCCTTACTAAAAAGCGGAGTGGGGTGGCCAGTGGGGTAGCTACCCTAATAAATGTAGGCGGGTTAACTACACGTTTTTTCTGCCTGTCTACGTGGGGTGGCGACAGTGACGTCCCCAGTACGCACCCCGTCACTCCCCGCAGTTCCGGGGAAAAAAATTGGGAGCTCCCAAAAAGTAGCCGGGAGCGAGTCTCTCAGGTCAGTGACGTCATCACTGCTCCCGCAAAGTGGTGGTTGCGCGGAGCTGGTTCCCCAAATACACGGCAGGGGGTACGTCACGTGACTGGCCGTCCCCCGATTACAAGACGCACGTAGACTACGGGCAAAAAAACGTGAAATGTGAAACCGGGGCCTTTGTTTCCAGCTCAATAAGTTGCCAGCCGCCAATTTACGAATTTTAAACATACTACTGATTTAGTGCCATGAAGAGATAACGTAGTTTTTTATCATGCGTTAAAATTTACCCTGTTTTTAGTGTTGTTTTATCTTTGTATCTGCAAATCGGGTTTAAAATTTTTTTACTCGTTTTTTTTTTCGCCCGGGCGATGACGGGGGGAGACATTCATAAAAACACAAACTGACGACCTTATTTAGATCGCCACTCTGGGATATTTGTAAATTTGTTTTATTTATGCCCTACTAAAAGATAAAATGAAGCACACAGACTCTCCCGATAGCCCCTCTAACTTTTCCTGAAACATGGGGTGAGAAATTAANGACCACATCTACGGGGCGCCTCGTGCGGACAGATGGCAGATGGCCGTTGGGCTCATACCTTGGGCAGTTGTTCACGGTGGACCCTCCAACTGAGAGTTCACACACTGGGTTACAGGCAGTGGATCCCGATCCTCCCATTGGAAGCGTACCCTCTCTTGACGAAGTCAGAGAGGCTGTAGCAAGTTGAGGGGTGGAAAGGCAGCTGGTGTTTGTAATATCAGTGCGGAGCTCCTCAAAGCTGGGGGTTAGGCCATGATCCACGGGTTGCATGCTGTCCTGACTGCCGTGTGGCAATCAGGTACCATTCCTCCTGACTGGAAAAGGGGGCTGGTCGTCCCTATCTGGAAAGGGAAAGGGAACCGTCAGGACTGCAACAATTACCGCGGTATTACACTGCTCAGCGTACCAGGCAAGGTGCTTGCCCATCTATTGCTGACACGGATTCGCAACCATCTGGTGAAGCATCAGAGACCTCAGCAGTCTGGGTTCACGCCTGGTAAGTCAACAACGGACCGTATCCTAGCGCTTCGTGTACTGGTGGAACGCCGACGTGAGTTTCGACAGGGGATGCTTGCAGCCTATGTTGATCTCAAGAAGGCGCTTGACTCAGTGCATCGTGAGTCACTCTGGGATCTTCTGCGACTTCGAGGGATTCCTGCAAGGACTATTGGTTTGATAACTGGTCTGTATTCTGGGACTGAGAGTGCTGTGAAGTGTGGGGCAGGTGTATCCGGCTTCTTTCCTGTGAATACAGGAGTGAGGCAAGGGTGCGTCCTTGCCCCATCACTTTTCAACGCTTGTATGGACTGGGTATTGGACAAGGTTGTAGATCAAAGTGATTGTGGAGCATCCGTTGGCAACACCAAGATCACTGATCTTGTTTTTGCCGATGATGCAGTAATCTTTGCTGAGTCGCTGGAGGTCCTGGTGATGGCTCTCGAGGCGCTGCACGAGGAGGCATAGCCTTTGGGACTTAAGGTCTCCTGGCTCAAGACCAAGGTCCAGGTGTTTGGAGACTTACTAAATGAAGCAGTACAGTCTGTTCATGCGTGTGGCGAGGACATTGAGATCTTGCAAAGTTTTACATACCTTGGTAGCGCAGTCCATAATGACGGCGCGTCACGTCAAGAAGTCTTACGGCGGATTGGCATAGCCCACGGTGTTATGGACTCGCTCAGCGGAAGTATTTGGCGTTGTCGGTACCTGTGCAGGAGGACAAAGATCCGGATCTTCAAATCGTTTGTGATCCCTGTCTTACTCTATGGTTGTGAGACTTGGACACTAAATAGTGACTTGAAGAGACGAATCAATGCCTTTGGTGTTAAGTGTCTTCGCAGAATCATGGGGTATCGCTGAGATGATTACGTGTCAAATCAGCGATTGCACCGTGAGACTGAATCGAGGCCTATTACCTGCATAGTCCGTCAGCGCCAACTTCGGGTATATGGGCATGTGGCACTAGACCTGTTCAGAAAACAATTTTTTCCTATTTTTATACCCCCCTGCAAGGTTTCCCATGCTTTTTGACCTTGAAAAGCCGAAAATCACAACCATTTTGAGCTAAAATGTCAGGAACGATTGCCTCATTGGACCTCAAGATATTAAGCCCGCGACAGTAGAAAAGCGCCTAATTTTGCCTTCCGCCAGACTTTTTTTCACCTGAGACTTTTGTTAAAATTGGGATAGAACAACAAATTGGGTATCAAATTGAAGCATTTTTAATATTATTTCTGAAAAAACAATCCAAGTAAACATTCAAGAAAAAAGACACATCATATCCAGAAAAAAAGCAAAATTTTCTGAAAATTTCATATAAATTTCATAATATTACAATCTTGACATCAAAAATGTGTGACAAAGACTCTAAAAACTATTTTCAAAGTGGCAAAACTCTATTGTCTATGTCAGAAGGACACTTCACAGTCATTTTTTCAGAGTTTGCTTCTTGAAGCTATCAAATCGCTCACGGTTGTATTCCACAGTTTGAAAAAGGTACTGTTTTTGCTGAGAATCTGTGGTTATGATGTTTGCGAAATCAGTCATCATCTTGACTCCCCGCTCAGCAATGTCATTCACTACTTTTACATTGCTGACATATTCCAGGGCCTTGCTGTAGTCATCACTCCTTGGCCATGTCGCCACAGGTTGCAGAAGCCAGTCATACTCAATGCCAAGGGTGTCAAGCAGAAGATGACTCTCTGGACCAACTAGATCAGCCAGGTCGTCTTGGCTGTAACCTGAGGGAACATAGGTTTTCCCTCGTCTGAAGCTATGTGGCTTCTCAGTGGCGTGCAGCTTGGCAGCAATGTCCTGCTTCTCTTTGTCACTGAGTCTGCTACCGAAGAGAGCGAACGGCACAACCTCCTGTGTCAGGTACCACTTGTGGTTTTCAAGTTTTTGTAGCAGTGCCTGAGCAATCTCTGGATCTGTTCTCTTGAACTTCATCATGTCCTTCATGAACTGCAGATCATTTGCAGGAGCATCTGCAGCAAGTGTAGATGACATCAACATGGGTGTATAGAACAGTCCTAGGAAGAGGTTGAGGCGTTCCAGCTTCACAACAGTTTCTTCATCGTACTCCAGCTGCTCAGCAAACATGAACATCTTCATAGAATACAGGTTTCTGGCCATCCACCTGGCCTGATGAATGGCTCCAGGACGACTCCAGTGGATTCCGCGGGGAGGCGTGTCTCCAAGGACGATCAGTGTAAGCTCAGCCATCTCACGGTAGTCAGCTCTAGGAGGCTTCTCCGACCTCAGGAATTTCCTGTAGTATTTCCTTGCACTCTTTCTTCTTTTATTCAACCATTTTTGTCTGATGGACAGGGTTGTAGGGTTGTCTGTGGTAAGATCTGTCCCATACGTCCTTGAAGTGCTTGAACCAAGGATTCTCTGGGCTCTTGACCTTGCCAAACAGATTCTCCCATACAGCACCAACCAGCACTTCTAGAATGTGGTGTCTGCAGGCCAGGTAGAACACCTTCCTGTCAAGCTGTTGCTCCAGAAGCTTGGCAGCTCCCCGATGTACTCCACTGTTGCTGGCCGTTGTGTCCAAACACAAGGGCAGTGATCACTCCATAAGCCCCCCATGCCTCCAGCAAATCCATGGATGCCTCTGCCTGAGCCGTTCCTGTTGAGCTGTCTATCACTGGTACTCCCAGTAGCTTGCCTTCAGGATATGCAGGTGGTCCTGAGACAAGCACAGCCAGAGTCTCTGACGTGGTCCCAGGATCACTTCCCAGGACATCTCTCAGCATCTTGCCATCCCAGTGGAGAGCAGCATACTTGGGAGGTCCTCGCTAAATGCTGCCATGTACTCCTGGCTGATGTGGTACCTTGTCAGCATCCTGTTCCGTCTCGTTGTTGAGGTTGAGATGACAAACCTGTCCAGGTCAGCTCCACCAGCCTTCAATGTAGCAGAGACTAAGGCTGTCACTTGATTGTCAGACAATCCCAGACGATCAGCGGTACTGCAGATGTCAACACACTCCATGACCCTCCTGGGAAATGTGAGAGTCACAGTGTCTTGGTGATGTGAACATCCAGGACGAGGTTGTTGGTAATCCATGTCCTCTGCATTCCCTTCACTGTCGGTTGGGTCAGCCCAGGTAGACACATCAGCAGCAGTCCTTCGCTGTGTGGCAGCTGAAAAATTGTAGAAATTTTGTGACAAATTCATATCTTGTTCCTCTCTCTGCTGCAGTCTTGCAGCCCTCTCTGCTTGCTGCTGGGACCGTGACTCAAATATCTTGTCATGACCAGACATGTGGGCCTTTCTCTCTGTCTTCTGATCCTGGTAGAACCTGATGTCCTTGTCCTTCTTCTCCCTTGATAGCAGTCGGTTTCTCTCTATTTCCTGGATGGCATCTGAAGCTCCTATTGTCGAACAGGCTATCTAATTCCAGGACAAAGGCACTCCTTTTCCCTCCAGGGTCACCTGTTCTACCTTTATTCCTTGCTAGATCTCTGTGCTTTTTGTCTTGATCCTAGCCATCTGCCAGAATGGGATGATAGCCTCCACTGTTTCATTGGCGAGGTCTTGATGCTTAGGATTCCCTGTATTTTCTGGCAAACTCTGGAGATGGAGGAAGTACTGGAAGGCCTGTCTGTTGGTGGGTAACTGGGAGCCACTGATGCTGGATGATGAGTAGCCGATCAGGAAGGTTTCTGTAGCAGATCTAGTAGCAGGTCGGCGTGACGCTTGTCTCTGGACTGCAGGTGGAGGGTCTGAGATGTCAACTTTGCGTCCTCGGAGCTCCTTGCTTACTGCCATAGTGAAGTTATCTTGTGAAGTATCTCTGGATTTGTTAGCAGGTTTCAACAGATCTGCAACAAACATAACAGACCATTAGATGTCATGCTAAAACCATTGTGAATTTGTGACTAGAGTGAAATAAATTATATTTAGTTTAATTTTTTTGAAAATTTGTCTGTAAATATCACATGTAATATTTCCATAAATGTTTCTATGCATTTTGATGTTTCAGTCAGCATCTAATTACTTGCTTTAACCTGCTTATGCCCATTTATTAGTGAAAATATAGGCGAAAACAAACATCAAAATGCTCCGAAACTGGCGTTTCAGAAAACGTGTATAGAATAGAAATTCATGCTTCATGAGGCAAGGGTTCCTGACATTTTGGCTTATAATGGTTGTAATTTCCGACTTTTTCAGGTCAAAAAACATTGGAAACCGTGCAGGAGGGTATAAAAATAGGAAAAAATTGTTTTCTGAACAGGTCTAATGTGGCACGCTACCTTGAAACCGATCCTTCCCATCGGGTTGTATCTGTAAGAGACAATCCGGCGTGGAGGAGGCCAAAGGGGCGCCCACAAGGCTCGTGGCTGGGGAAAGTTGATGTTTCTTGTCGAGAGCTCCTTGGTATGGGAAAGGAGCCTGCATGGGAACTCGCGCGTGGTGACCCTCGGGAGTCGCGTCGTAGGGTGGACGAGGCGACGCGCCCCCCGGCGTATGCCCCCAATGATTTATTGACCCACTGCCACACAGAACCAAGAACTGATGTCCATAGCTACAGGTGTTGTCGCTAATGAAGCTATTAACTGTGATGCACCACAAACAGATGCACCACTGTTACACGAAAGCTGTTGCAAAATGTCCAGTTCACAATAAAATTCAACTTGCAGCACTTCCACCAACATCAGCAGGAGCAAAAGAACACTCTTTACGTGCTTTTGATCAAGTTCAACTCTGGCTAGGGCGTGACCTACTACCAACTGAGTGGGGTTAAGATATGGTCAGTGGCCAGCTACGCTCAGTTCTCACACGCCAACCACCTGCTCCTGAAGCTCTTTTCAATATGATCTTGTGTAGCTGCAAATGTGGTTGCGAACGTGGTTGCAGTTGCAGAAAAGCTGGCATTCAGTGTTCCCAGGTATGCAGCTACTGTCGCGGCAGCTGATGCAGCAATTCTAAAGTGATAGATAATGACGCGGATGGTGTCCCGCAAGATGAAAATCACAATAATCATGGACAAACTGAAGCTGAAAACAGTGATGAAGAAGTGACCCTTGCTGAACAGAACAGTGAATTTTTAGGTCTAGCAGATCCACCAGCCAGCACACTCAAAAGAAAGATAAAATATAAGGCTAAATGACGTTTATAGTGATATGTGGCAACCTAGCATCTGAGAATACTTAATGTTAATAATAGAGAACTTTATTGTCAGCTATGGTCTTTTTATTCAAAAACTGTTCTAAACTATAGTCACACCTAAGTTTCAACACCAAAAACACCTTTCTACTGTGTGCAGAAGCAAAAATATCTCGTATTTGGTAGAAATGGCGGTCATCTTGGAGTTGGTCCTCTATCGGCAAATGCTCCAGTGGGAATTATGAGAACTTTTAATATGATGATCAGGGAATATTCAGGAAGGTACCCACCAATTTTCATCTCTTCCCAATTTTTTTCCAAACTTTGGTAAAAATTGTCCTAATTTCACTGAACTACTCCGTCAAGTCAACTTTGCTTCACGTTAAAAGGGAAAAATAACACGAACGTCAAAGATTCCTGTCTGGGAGGCTGTCGATAATTTGCGCGCACACACACGGGCACGCTCGCACGCACGCACGCAGGCGCGCTCGCACGCACGCACGCAGGCGCACACACACACACATACACACACACAGACATACACACACATCCATACACACACACACACACAGACACACACACAGACACACACACACACACACACACACACACACACACAACACGTAGTTAAAAAAAATTTCACGTAAGCAAAAAATAATGTATATAAAAAACTAACACTTCCAGATGAAATGTACTATTTTACAATATATGAACAAAAACAAGAGAAAAAATCTCTCTCTCTCTACTCTCTCTCTCATACTCTCTCTCTCATCGTCTCTCTCTCTCTCTCTCTCTCTCTCTCTCTCTCTCTCTCTCTCTCTCTTCTCTCTCTCTCTCTCTCTCTCCTCTCTCTCTCTCTCTCTCTCTCTCTCTCTCTCTCTCCTCTCTCTCTCTCTCTCTCTCTCTCTCTCTCTCTCTCTCTCTCTCTCTCTCTCTCTCTCTCTCTCTCTCTCTCTCTCTCTCTCTCTCTCCTCTCTCTCTCTCTCTCTCTCTCCTCTCTCTCTCTCTCTCTCTCTCTCTCTTCTCTCTCTCTCTCTCTCTCTCTCTCTCTCTCTCTCTCTCTCTCTCTCTCTCTCTCTCTCTCTCTCTCTCTCTCTCTCTCTCTCTCTCTCTCTCTCTCTCTCTCTCTCTCTCTCTCTCCTCTCTCTCCTCTCTCTCTCTCTCTCTCTCTACATATACAACACAAGGCCCATAGAATATATAAGTATCACATTCATCTCGTACAATATTCACCTGCATTATCGCTCGCGGCTTTGTGTCTTGCCGGATTAATTCGCCGCAAATTAACAAGATAAATAAAAACCTAACAAGTGACAGACTACAATTAATCTTTTTATGTGAGGCTGAGTGAAATAATGCAATAAAATTCGGATAAATGAAGTAATACAGATATCATTCAATAGGGGAATGAACGCTAACAACCGGTAGCGATCACTAAATGAATAAATGGTTAGAGGTAGAGAATAAAATAAAAGTCCAGAAATAATATACAAATTGATTGTCTTAAAAAAAGTATAAACGTAAAAACTATATTTCCTTTCTTTTCTTCTTTCTTTTTGGTGAGTGAGAGAACAAAAAAAAAGGAAAAGGTGATAAGTAATATGGCAGGTACAAAAAGAATGAACAATTAAAAAATAAAACAAAACAAAAATAATAGCGCGCATTTAACGCATTAAGGACATTTGATCCCGAGTGATAACCAAAACCCACTTTAAATCTTTCTGCACCGTCGAGTGGCCTAAGAACACCCACATGCTGCCTATTAACTCTACCTTCGATTGCGAGTGCATCGGAGGACACTCGAGGGGGGCGGCATGAGCCTCTAAACACAGGCGCCACTATAATAATCCTGCCTGCGCCACCACGGGCGAGGGCCAAACATCACAGCCCTCAAGTCCTCCAAGGCTTACCATCTGAGCTCTGGAAGTCACTGCCTACAGGCGCTATAGGCATAGATGTAAAAATAAAAAATATATAATTGAAAAATATATATGCTGTTTTGCATTTGAACCACTGACTTCTATATATATATTTCTTTTTTTTTACATCACAAAGGACTGGCCAAGGGCACAACAAAAATGGGTAACACAAAGCCCGCTTAGTTGCCAGTCCCTATAAAGTAGACAGTATGAGAATAAAAAAAAAAAAGAGGGGTCAGCCATTTTAGTTCGGGAGGTGTCTTGTTACTCTTCTTTTGAAAAGATTTAAGTCATAGGAAAGTGGAACAATAGAAACAGGAAGAGAGTTCCAGAGTTTACCATTGAAAGGGATGAAAGAGTAAAGATACTAAGTAACTCCTGCATTAGCAAGATGGACAGAATAGGGATGAGAATGAGTAGAAAGTCTTGTGCAGCGAGGCCGCGGGAGGGGGAGAGGCATGCAGTTAGCAAGTTCAGAAGAGTAGTGAGCATGAAACTAATGGTAGAAGAGAGCAAGAGAAGCAACATTGCGGCGGTGATTTAAAGATTGAAGACAATCAGTCAGAGGAGAGAAGTTGATGAGACGAAAAGCTTTTGACTCAACCCTGTTTAGGAGAGCTGCATGAGTGGATCCTCCCCAAACATGTGAGACATACTCCTTACATGGGCGGATAAGGCACCTGTAGAGAGCAAGCAATTGTGAGGGAGAAAAAAAAGGACGCAGACGTCACAGGACACCTATCTTCTTAGAAGCTTTTTTACCAAGAGATGAGATGTGAGATTTCCAGTTCAGATTTTTAGTAAAGGATAGTCCTAGAATGTTTATTGTAGAAGAAGGAGACAGTTGAGTGTCATTGAAGAAGAGGTGATAGTTATCTGGTAGGTTTTGTCGATTAGATAGGTGAAGAAATTGGGTTTTTGAGGCATTAAACAAAACAAGGTTTGCTTTCCCCCAATCAGAAATTATAGAAAGATCAGAAGCTAGGCGCTCGGTGGCATCTCTCCGTCAATCACTTAGTTCCTGTTGGGTTGGACGTCTAATAAACGATGTTGAAAAATGCAGGGTAGAATCATCAGCGTAGGAGTGGATAGGGCTTTGAGTTAGACTTAGAAGATCATTAATGAATAATAGAAAGAAAGTGGGTGATAGGACAGAACCCTGAGGAACACCACTATTGATAGATTTAGGAGAAGAACAATGTCCGTCTACAGTAGCTGCAATAGAACGGTTTGAAAGGAAACTTATGATGAAGTTACAGAGAGAAGGATATAAACCGAATGAGGGTAGTTTGGAAATTAAAGATTGGTGCCAGACTCTATCAAAAGCTTTTGATATGTCAAGGGCAACAGCAAAAGTTTCACCGAAACCCCTAAAGGAGGTTGACCAAGATTCAGTTAGGAAAGCTAGAAGATCGCCAGTAGATCGCCCTCTACGGAAACCGTACCGACGATCAGATAGAAGATTGTGAGCAGATAGATGCTCAAGAATCTTCTTATAAAGTATAGATTCAAAAACTTTAGAAAGGCAGAAAGTCAAAGCTATAGGACGGTAGTTTGAAGGATTAGAACGGTCACCCTTCTGAGGAACAGGTTGGATGTATGCAAACTTCCAGCAAGAAGGAAAGGTGGAAGTAGATAGACAAAGACAGAAATGTTTGACCAGGCAGGGTGCAAGCACAGAAGCACAGTTTTTGAGAACAATAGGATGGACTCCGTCAGGACCGTAAGCCTTCCGAGGATCTAGGCCAGAAAGGGCAAAGAAAACATCATTACGAAGGATCTTAATGACAGGCATAAAATAGTCAGAGGGTGGAGGAGAAAGAGGAACAAGCCCTTCCTTCATCAACCAGAGTGGAATTTTTAGCAAAGGTTTGAGCGAAGAGTTCAGCTTTAGAAGTAGATGAGACAGCTGTGGAGCCATCTGGGTGAAGCATAGGAGGGAAAGATGAAGAAGAAAAATTGTTAGAGATGTTATTTGCTAGATGCCAGAAGTCACGAGAGGAATTTGATTCAGAAAGATTTTGATATTTTCTATGAATGAAAGAGTTTTTGGTAAATTGAAGTAATAATTTGACATGATTACGGGCAGAAATATAAAGGGCAGAAATATGAACAAGAGGGGCGATCTCCTCGCGGAGCGTGTGACTTTGGGCACCCATATTGAAACACCCGGACCGGCGCACCGCACTATAGTCCCAAAGGCTTAATGCTGCACTCAGCTTGTTTTTTCTTCCTCATCTAGCAATTATATGTGTATATCCTTATTGAAAAAAATTAATGAAGTATTACTTTACAAACCTGCTTCTAAATATTACCATTTTGAAGCAGTTGTAGTTTTAATATTGCGTAGCAATAACCTATTCTAATAATTAATCAGTATGCAATAGACTATAACAGTGAGCTCGATCTGCCATCTGGTGGCCGTCTGGGAACCTCCCGTCAGCTCAGGACGTCAGGTCTCGGGTGTGTCAGGCTTGACTTATTTTTCATTATTCCCTACCAAACCAGCTACAATTAAATGTTGTCATGGTCAACATAGGTTTATGCAAAATGAAAATATACGAGTGTTAGATTTTTCATGGCGTTATAATGAGGATTGTTGGCAAAATAGAAGCATTCGACCACAGGTGTCCTACAACATTCTACTAAATACTATAGAGGAATGCTTCAAGGCGGGTCTATGGGTTGAAAGTACCTTCATGCATGCAAAGAGAAGGTAATATTTACCCATACACCCGCCTTGAAGCATTCCTCTATAGTATTTAGTAGAATGTTGTAGGACACATATGGTCGAATGCTTATATTTTGCCAACAACTCTCATTATAACACCATGAATAATGTAAAACTCGTATATTTAAATTTTGCATAAACCTATGTTGACCATGACAACACTTAATTGTAGCTGGTTTGGTAGGGAATAATGGAAAATAAGTCAAGCCTGACACCCCAAGACCCGACGTCCTGAGCTGACGGGAGTTTCCCAGACGGCCACCAGATAGCAGATCGAGCTCACTGTTATAGTCTATTGATATATTGGTAAGCCATTTACCAATTGGCTAAGAAATTATATTTTCTTTTTGAACATATTTATTCATGAATATAATCCACATGTCCATATGCATAAGTAGAAGTGAGATATTTAGAAAGAGAGTTATATAAAAAGAGAGCTATTTAGAATGATAGTTCTCTCTCTCTCTCTCTCTCTCTCTCCTCTCTCTCTCTCTCTCTCTCTCTCTCTCTCTCTCTCTCTCTCTCTCTCTCTCTCTCTCTCTCTCTCTCTCCTCTCTCTCTCTCTCTCTCTCTCTCTCTCTCTCTCTCTCTCTCTCTCTCTCTCTCTCTCTCTCTCTCTCTCTCTCTCCTCTCTCTCTCTCTCTCTCTCTCCTCTCTCTCTCTCTCTCTCTCTCTCTATATATATATATATATATATATATATATATATATATATATATATACGTATTATATATTGTTGACAGCGAGCTTCGCTCGCTGTCGCTTACCATAAGACCCGTGGAACCAAGTTTCCGCCAAAAAGTGTATACCTACTCCTAAATATTGTCGGATTGAGCTGAAATTTGACATGCAAGTAGTGCTGTCAAAATCAATGGGGGCCGTCTGAAGAAATGTTTTGCGTAAAACAAGCTCTTAATGAGTAATACGCGTAAACTACTCCTAATTATTGTCGGATTGAGCTGAAATTCGACATGCAAGTAGTCCTGTCACAATCAACGGGGGTCTGTATAATACACATTTTGCATATAACAAGCCCTTAATGAGTAATTCACGTAATGAGTTAATTGGCTGGAACGTGGCTCGCTGTCACGTTCCATATATACGGGATATATATATATATATATATATATATATATATATATATATATATATATATATATATATATATATATATATATATATATATATATATATATATATATATATATATTATATATATATATATATATATATATATATATATTATATATATATATATATATATATATATATATATATATATATATATATATATATATATATATATATATATATATATATATATATATATAATATATATATATATATATATATATATATCAAGTATAGACGTCCAGCTTCTGGCCCCTTTGCTTTTGGCTCAGTTCTAGCGGCTGGAACGTGACAGCGAGCCACGTTCCAGCCAATTAACTCATTACGTGAATTACTCATTAAGGGCTTGTTCTATGCAAAAAGTTTGTTCCACAGACCCCCATTGATTTTGACAGTACTACTTTGATGTCGAATATCAGCTCAATTTGACAATAATTAGGAGTAGTTTACGCTAATTACTCATCAAGGGCTTGTTTTACGGAAAAAAAATCTTGCGACCAACCCCATTGATTTTGACAGCACTACTTGCATGTCAAATTTCTGCTCAATCCGACAATAATTAGGAGTAGTTATACACTTTTTGGCGGAATTTTTTTTCAACGGGTCTTATGGTAAGCGACAGCGAGCACAGCTCGCTGTCAATAGATGTATATATGTATACATATATCAAGTATAGACGTCCAGCCTCTGGCCCCTTTGCTTTTGGCTCAGTTCTTGCGTCTGGAACGTGACAGCGAGCCACTTTCCAGCCAATTAACTCATTACGTGAATTACTCATTAAGGGTTTGTTCTATGCAACATGTTTGTTATACAGACCCCCATTGCTTTTGACAGCACTACTTGGATGTCGAATGTCAGCTCAATCCGACAATAATTAGGAGTAGTTTAGGCTAATTACTCTTTAAGGGCTTGTTTTACGCAAAAACATTCACCAGACGACCCCCATTGATTTTAACAACACTACTTGCATGTCATATTTCAACTCAATCCGACAATATTTAGGAGTAGTTATACACTTTTTGGCGGAAACTTGGTTCCACGGGTCTTATGGTAAGCGACAGCGAGCGAAGCTCGCTGTCAATCAAGTATAGACGTCCAGCCTCTGGCCCCTTTGCTTTTGGCTCAGTTCTTGCGGCTGGAACGTGACAGCGAGCCACGTTCCAGCCAATTAACGCATTACGTGAATTACTCTCTAAGGGCTTGTTCTATGCAAAACGTTTATTTTACAGACAGTTGATTTTGACAGCACTACCTGCATGTCGAATTTCAGCTCAATCCGACAATAATTAGGAGTAGTTTTTGCTTATTACTCATTAAGGGCTTCTTTTACGCAAAACGTTTCTTCCGACGACCCCCATTTATTTTGACAGCACTACTTGCATATCAAATTGCAGCTCAATTCGACAATATTTAGGAGTAGTTATACACTTTTTGGCGGAAACTTGGTTCCACGGGTCTTATGGTAAGTGTTACGTCCCCAGCCACACTTCACCACACTGCAGCTCCTTGCTGCAAAAACATGCACAGTAAATATTGTGCAATACCTATCAATGTGCCTTACTTCTCCCTTAAGAGAAGTTCTCCCGGGCCGGCTGGTTGATAACTAGATTTTCACTCCCCACACCTCACTCTCACAACCACACCTCACTCTCACAACCAGACCTCACTCTCACAACCAGACCTCACTCTCACAACCAGACCTCTCTCACAACCACCAGGCAAATATTGACTCACTTCTCTATTTAACATATTATATATTTACACAATCATATATATACATAAACAAAGAAATAAATCTATCATAGCCCTTTTGATGTCTCAAACATCAATCCACATCATCACACACCATCAGGCTTACACGCCAGTCAACACGTACACAAACCACACACCAGGCTACACGCCTCCACACAACCAGCTGCTGCTCACACCACACAGGCTACACGCCTCCACACAACCAGCTGCTGCTCACACCACACAGGCTACACGCCTCCACACAACCAGCTGTTGCTCACGCCATATACCTCCGACACACAACACACCATCAGCTGAGCTGCTGCTCACGCCATACACCTCCGACACACACACACCTTACACCATCAGTCAATCATACACCAAGTCAATCACCAACTCAAGCACACACCCAACACACAATTTACTTCCCTTGTACCACACTCAGTACAACACGTGGCCTATCCACGGAGCTTCCACCGCCAGCTCCTAAGCTGTCCACCCGAAAAGAGGACCCCGCTCCACTTTCTATCCAGCTCATCAACATGCTCGCTTAATTTACGGGACCACAATCATATCACTCCACAGAAAATGTTTTTAGGGGTGACTAAGGGTAACATAAGCGACAGCAAGCTTCAATCAATCAATCATTGGGGGCATACGCCGGGGGGCGCGTCGCCTCGCCCACCCTACGACGCCACTCCCGGGGGTCACCACGCGCGAGTTCCCATGCAGGCTCCTTTCCCATACCAAGCAGCTCTCGACAAGAAACATCAACTTGCCCCAGCCACGAGCCTTGTGGGCGCCCCCTTGGCCTCCTCCACGCCGGATTGTCTCTTACAGATACAACCCGATGGGAAGGATCGGTTTCAGGGTACCGTGCCACATGCCCATATAGCCGAATTTGGCGCTGACGGACTATGCAGGTAATAGGCCTCGATTCAGTCTCACGGTGCAATCGCTAATTTGACACGTAATCATCCCAGCGATACCCCATGATTCTGCGAAGACACTTATTACCAAAGGCATTGATTCGTCTCTTCAAGTCACTATTTAGTGTCCATGTCTCACAACCATAGAGTAAGACAGGGATCACAAGCGACTTGAAGATCCGGATCTTTGTCCTCCTGCACAGGTACCGACAACGCCAAATACTCCCGCTGAGCGAGTCCATAACACCGTGGGCTATGCCAATCCGTCGTAAGACTTCTTGACGTGACCCGCCGTCATTATGGACTGCGCTACCAAGGTATGTAAAACTTTGCAAGATCTCAATGTCCTCGCCACACGCATGAACAGACTGTACTGCTTCATCAAGTAAGTCTCCAAATACCTGGACCTTGGTCTTGAGCCAGGAGACCTCAAGTCCCAAAGGCTTTGCCTCCTCGTGCAGCGCCTCGAGAGCCATCACCAGGACCTCCAGCGACTCAGCAAAGATTACTGCATCATCGGCAAAAACAAGATCAGTGATCTTGGTGTTGCCGACGGATGCTCCACAATCACTTTGATCTACAACCTTGTCCAATACCCAGTCCATACAAGCGTTGAAAAGTGATGGGGCAAGGACGCACCCTTGCCTCACTCCTGTATTCACAGGAAAGAAGCTGGATACACCTGCCCCACACTTCACAGCACTCTCAGTCCCAGAATACAGACCAGTTATCAAACCAATAGTCCTTGCAGGAATCCCTCGAAGTCGTAGAATATCCCAGAGTGACTCACGATGCACTGAGTCAAACGCCTTCTTGAGATCAACATAGGCTGCAAGCATCCCCTGTTGAAACTCACGTCGG
>JACEEZ010016682.1:80000-92706 GCA_016584305.1 Chionoecetes opilio
CCTCCAGGGACACCGACATGAGTGTGTCACATTTGCATGGCTGCCTCCAATTAGCTGACGCGACCGGCGGGGAAAACAGCGGCAGGGAGAACAGCTGCGTGGGGATGGACGCCACTGCACAATAGGAATGTGTGTGTATGTGTGTGTGTGTGACTGTGCATGTCTGTGTGTGTGTGTGTGTGTGTGTGTGTGTGTGTGTGGATGATAAGGTAGCGTATACTGTTTTTGTTTTCATCTTTGTTGCCAATGTTGGATTCGTTTTTCAGCGATAAGTTATAGGAACTGCGAAGTTTGTTAGTGGCCTTTATATTGAGAGAAAGAGAGAGAGAGAGAGAGAGAGAGAGAGAGAGAGAGAGAGAGAGAGAGAGAGAGAGAGAGAGAGAGAGAGAGAGAGAGAGAGAGAGAGAGAGAGAGAGAGAGAGAGAGAGAGTCTTATACACAATACACACAGACAGACAGACATATTACACCATAATAGTACTTACAAGGAAACTGGCCGTTATCAATGTATAATACTAACCAGATACACGAGGCATATATATCAACGAACTAACAATGAGACAACAATTATAATCAACCATCAAATCACATCTTATACTAAACAGAGACTCTCCCGAAGACTCCTCTCTTAACACTCTTCCTTACAACCACTCCGCTACTCCGCTACAGGGGATTCAGGCGACCTTTAGGGAGTGGCTCATCAAACGCTATTTACATGGTTATGTACATCGAGTTTTAGCTTAAATTATGCTAGGTGTTTTATGTTTGTATTTTTGAGAGAGAAAGATACACACACAGTGTCACACAAGGTAAATAGCATTGCAGCAAGCCTTGAGCCACTCCCTAATGGCTGCCTGAATCCACCAATAGCGCACTGGCTGTAAGGAAGCGTATTAAGAGAGGAGCTTTCGGGAGTGACTTTTCGGGAGTGACTTTTCGGGAGTGACTTCAGTTCAGTATTGGAAGCGACTCGATGGTTGATTCAAATTGTTTTCTTCATTTTTAGTCTTATCAATACCTCGTGTGTCTGCTAAGCCTCCTGCAGTGATAACAGGGTCAGTTTCCCTGTAAGTACCAGTGGAATATCTGCCTGTGTGTATGTATTATATTTTACTTTTAAGTTTTATATATATATATATATATATATATATTATATATATATATATATATTATATATATAATATTATATTATATTCTCTCTCTATCTCTCTCTCTTCTTTTCTCTCTCTCTCTATCTCTCTCTCTCTCTCTCTCCTCCCAGGTACGACGGCGGGTACAAACAAGGTACAAATTCATTAATGATGTGATAGTCATTTCCCTCATGCTCTCCATAAATACCAGGATATGAGGACGAGTCTCTCTCTCTCTCTCTCTCTCTCTCTATAGAGAGATAGGTAGCACACTTGCTAATAACATTCAAGATACACAAGAGCCATTTAACATATATCTTCCAGAACCACTCCTTTTTCTTTTTATTTAAGACCTACAACACCAGCTGAAATAAAAACAGTAATTGCAAATATGAAAGTTACATCTCCTGGCCATGATTGAATAAATATGAAAATAATAAAAGAATGCTCTGAAATAATTTCACCATTTCTAGTATTCATTATAAATAAATCATTTCAAGAGGGTACCTTTCCAGATCGAATGAAAATTGCTCAAATTTGGGTCCCTTTTTTCAAGAAAGGTACAATTCTTTAATGCAAAATTATAGACCAATTTCAATATTGCCAAAGCTTTAGTAAAGTTTTTTGAAAAATTAATGGTAATGAGATTAATGGGTTTACCTCTGAAACACTCAATTTTAACTCCAACTCAACAGGGATTCCGTCCCCATTTTCCACTAAATTAGCAGTCTACCATATCTGTCAGAACTTTACAATGCACTGGACATAAAATGCTACAAATAACAGTTTTTGTGACCTCACAAAAGCATTTGACACAATTTCTCACACAATCTTATTACACAAATTATCTATCTATGGAATACGTGGTAGTGCTCACAACGGGTTCAAATTATTTAGTCATAGAAAGCAATATACATCATATAATAATACATCATCTCCTTATAATGACATCACATGTGGAGTACCCCAGGGTTCAATTCTTGGTCCTGTGCTTTTTTTAATATACATAAATGACATCATTCGTAGCAGTAATAACTTGAATTCATACTTTTCGCTGATGATACCACAATCTTTATTCAAGGCCACAATCTTGAAAATATTACAAATTACATTGAATGAAGAATTAAATAAAGTTTCAAATTGGATTAAGAGCAACAAATTAACTTTAAATATTAATAAAACTTGCTTTATGGTCTCCAGTCCCCTTATGACTCAGCCAGTACACACACAAAAAAAGATAAATAATCTATCATTACATGAGGTTTTCGAATTTAAATTTCTAGGGATATATATAGATAGTAAGTTTTAAATGGAAAGAACATATTGATATGGTGAAATCTAGGATATCGTTATACACAGGCATACTTTACAGACTAAGGCACTATTTGAATGTAAAATGTTTACTACAAGTTTATTTTACCCTAATATATCCACATCTTTTATATTGTTCATCTTTATGGGGAGGTGCCTATAAAACCTTCATTGACAGCCTCTTTATTAGTCAGAAAAAGTTGTTACGTGTTATGTTCTTTAAAAATCGTTATGACCATACCATCAGTATTTTCCGAGACTTCAAGTTATTAAAGCTTCCAGATATCATACTCCTTCAAACCAATCTTTTTGTACATAAATCCATACACTCTTTACCTTTAGACCTTGGCTTTAGAGCAATACCCTACAATGTAACCCGAAGACCACATGATTTACGTATACCATTGTGCAGGGCATAACATGCACAACAGAGTATCTTGTCAAGAGGGAAATAAAAGCTGGAACAACTTACCAGAACTTTTATTACTGATGAAAACTTAAAATCTTTCAAACGTAACTTGATAAAAAGCATGCTTGACAAATACAATGAAAAATTATAAACTCTTTACAACCATAAATGTCATATTGTGTTTTTTTTTTTATGGTTATTAAGATTTTTTTTTTTATTGCATTTAAAATGATTAGTTTACTATTGTTAACTTCCATATTATCATCCATAAAATGTTATATTTTCAAATGGCCTGACCATCCCTTGCTTATGTTATTATGTATTATAGCTTTCAGGTCCTATAAAAGCTTCGGCTTATTGGACTTTATCACTATATGTAATATGTTCATATGTACAAACTACATGGCCAAATAAATATATCAATATCAATATCTCTCTCTCTTCCCTCATCTCCTCTCCGACTTCGATGCTGTCTCGTTCAGTGCTCACTTCTCTCTCTCTCTTCTCTCCCCTTTCCCTTCCCTTACCCTGAAATTATTTCCTTTTTACTTCTTTTTTTTCTTTCTAGTTATACTTTTTGAACCTTTCATATTTTATATATTTTCAAGCAACTCTGAAGGCGAACACCCATTTTTTTAACAACAATATTAGTTTTTGAGCGACATTCTCAATTTTAATCAAAGAATACACCACACACACACACACACAGTCACACAACACACACACACACCCACACCCAACACACACAACGAACATCATAGCTACACATTAAAAAACGCACACACACACAGACACAACAGGCAACACATACATTACACACACACCACACACACCGGCCTCGCTTTGGCTCTGTTTCTCTGGTCTCTGTCTGTCTGCTGTCCCTCTCTTCTCGTCTCTCTGTCTGTCTGTCTGTCTGTCTGTCTCTGTATGATGTCTTCCTGTCTGTCTCTCCCTCTCGGTCTCTGTCTGTCTGTCTGTTCTGTATGTGTCCTGTCTCTATCTCTCTCTCTCTCTTTTTTCTCGTCGCTCTCTTCGCTCTCTTCTTCCGCCTCGGTGTCTCGCATCTCTCTCTCTCTCTCTCGTCGTCGGAGGGGGGACTGTTCCTCAGTCTCTCTCTCCTCTCATCTCTATCTTCCTCTCTCTCGCTCTCTCTCTTTCCCTTTCTCAAAATAATACTCTTTCACCTATTGAATATGAAACACACGTAGTTAAAATTTCCTTTTTTTTTAAAAACAATCTTTTAACGTTAATATTGTTTAACAACAGGCAAGGAATAGACAAAGTTTGCACGTAGGTCTGTTTATGGGTTCGGGGAACAGGCAACTTTAAACCCTTATGTGAGGAAAGGAGCCGATGTACGAAGGGGTTAATGGTAGTTACTGTGAAGTAGTTAGTGATGTGGAGAGAGAGAGAGAGAGAGAGAGAGGAAAAAGAGAGAGAGAGAGGAGAGAAGAGATAGGAGAAGAGAGAGAGAGAAAGAAGGAGAGAGGAGAAGAGAGAAGAGAGAGAGAGAGAGAGAGAGAGAGAGAGTAGAGAGAGAGAAGAGAGAGAGAGAGTAGAGAGAGAGAGAGAGAGAGAGAGAGAGAGAGTGTGTGTTGCTGTGTGGTCTGTTGTTGTGTGTGTTGTGTGTGGTGTGTCTGTTTTGGTGTGTGTGTGTGTGTGTTGTGTTTGTGTGTGTGTGTGTGGTGTGTGTGTGTTGGTGTGTGTGTGTGTGGCTGTGTCTGTGTGTCTGCTTTGTGCTAGAGTGTGTGTGTTGGTGTGTGTGTGCTGGTTTTGTAGTTGTGGGGGGGTGGTTTGTGTGTGTGTGTGCGTGTGGTGTCCTCTCTCTGTGTGTGTGTTATGTGTGTGTGGTCTATGTGTGTGTGTGTTGTGTGTGTGTGTGTGTGTGTGTTGGGATGTGTGTAGTGTGTGTGTGTGGTGTGTGTGTTTGTGCGTGCAATGCGTGTGTGTGTAACGCAGTACCAAACACTACTAACTGACTGCTATTATTAATCATTATATTATCATTAATGGCATTATTATAATGATTCATGATTATTATGATATTTCATCAAGGATTATTATGTAATACATTATTATCATTATCATCATTGTATTATCATTTATTATCATTATTATTATCATCATTATTATAATTATCATTATATCATCATCAAGTATGTCAATTTTAATTACACAGGCCGTTTTTTTTTACAATAGCACGGCGATCAATGGAGCGAGTGAAATTGCTTCCCGTGCCTAATTAAACCTTGCTTTGGTTCGCCCATCACAATGACCCGTGATAAGCGTGTGGTGTGTGTGTGTTTGTGTTTGTGTGTGTGTGTGTGTGTGTGTTGTTGTGTGTGTGTGTGTTTAAAGTTTTCTCCCCTCCATCACTTCATCTCTTCTCTCCTCAGTTCCTTCCAATGCCTTTTCCTCTTTCTGCCCTCCTCCATCTCCATCCTTCCCTCTCCCTTCATCCATCCCTTCCTCCATCTCCTCCGTTCTTTATCGCCTTTCCTTCCCTTTCCATCTTTCCCCTTTCTATCCCAATCCTTTCCTTCCTCCTCCTACCGACCTCCTCCTCACCCCTCCTCCCCCACCTCCTCCCTCACACCCATCCTTCAAACCCACGCCTTTAACCACCCTCCCTTCACGCCCCCAACCCTCCATGCCACACCAGGGGGGGGGGGGGGGGGGGGGGGAAAACCACTGCCCCAACGCCCACATGTCACAACAGCAACGCCTGCAAGGCTCCCTACGGTCGTGACGGATGGGCGGGATTTGTCTGAATCTCCTACAGGACATCTGAACCTCCTACAGGATCTAATACGATTTAATGTACCAGTAATTATGCTTAGTACAAGTACTAACGATATGTTTCAAAGTAAAGTACAGCAGATTTGCAAGGTATCTGAAGTCTAAGTCCAAGTACCTGACAGGTTACTTGTACTTTAGATTCCCGTTCCCTTCCTTGCCCGACCCTTCCCTTCCCTTCCCTTCCCACCGGCCTTCCCTTCCCTTCCCACCCCTTCCCTTCCTTCCTTCCACCCCTTCCCTTCCCACCCCTTCCCTTCCCCCCGCCCTTCTCCCTTCCCACGGCCCTTCCCTTCCCTTCCACCCCTTCCCTATCCCTTCCACCCCTTCCCACCCCTTCCTTCTCTTTCCCTTCCCTCCCTCCCACCCCTTCCCTTCCTTCCCACCCCTTCCTCCCTTCCCACCCCTTTCCCTTCCCTTCCCACCCCTTCCCTTCCCTTCCCTCCCTTCCCTACCCTTCTCTTCCTCCCACCCCTTCCACCCCCGTCCCTTACCTTCCCCACCCCTTCCTTCCACCCCTTCCCTCCCTTTCCCTCCATTCCCTTTCCCTTCCCACCCCTTCTCCGCTTCCCACCCCTTCCCTTCCCTTTCCACCCCTTCCCTTCCCTTCCCACCCCTTCGCCTGTTCCCTTCCCTTCCCCTTCCCTCCCTTTTCCTTTGCTAAATAACACTCCTATCTTCCTTCCATATAGATTTAACCAAGTTTTCTTTTTATTATATATAAGAAAATGAAAATAGGATTTAGAAGAATATAAAAATAATTGAAAATTGAAGATAAAATTCCTTGAAAGGCAATTTAAAGGGAAAATTGAATGATTGGAATGAGATTAGAAAGATTTTTTGGTTCTAAGGATTTGTGTGTGTATGTTTTCACCTAGTTGTATTCACCTAGTTGTATTCACCTAGTTGTATTTAACAGGGCCTGAGCTACAGCTACACCCCGTCTCCATAGCTACCTTTTATCATTCCGCCTTAGTGGTTAGTGTTGGGGGAAGCCACCACCCCGGGAGGCGGGTCACAACCCCCCCCGGCAACACCCGGTACCCAATTCACAACTCTGGGTGGGACAGGGGCTCGGGTTTTAAGGGAAACACCCATCTGTCTCCCGCTCCGCCGGTGATCGAACCCGGGACTGTCTCGTTTGTGACCGAGCGTGCTACCCCTACACTACGGAGTACCCTTGTGTGTGTGTGTGTGTGTGGTGTGTTGTGGTGTGTGTGTGGTGGTGGTGTGTGTGTGTGTGTGTGTGGTTATCATTAGAGTAATTTTCGTCTCATCTTCAATCTCTCTCTCTCTCTCCTCTCTTCTCTCTCATCTCTCTCTCGTCTCTCTCTTCTCTCTCTCTCTCTCTCTCTCGTCTGTCTCATCCTCTTTTTCTTTCTCTCACTAACTACGTTCCAGTATCTTCCATAAACCCCTTCGTAAACTCTGCTCGGTGCCACCTTAGTATGCGGTCTACCGGCGCCTCTACTTTAGTATGAGCACTAGCGCCTGCCACGCTATACTGGGTGGGTTTTTAATGGATTTTTTCCATTGAGAATTTATATTTTTTATTTATTAATAAATTTATTTAAAACAAAACATCACATTTTAATTTAAAACAAAGTTATCATCATAAACGTTACGGTTTAAAATTACGATTGTTCAAAAATGCTTAAAAAATCAGGGTTTATCTTTTCGAGCACTTTCCAGAAAAAAATTTTTAAAGTTGCTGAAAGAGTTCCTTTCTAACACCTCTCATGTTCTTTAAAAATTTCGTTTTGGCATCCAAACCCCTCGTTCTATGCCTTTTATTTTTTGCTCCGTTACTGGATCCACGTCATTTTCTTGGGGATTTTACTGTATATGGCATAACCCCGGTTACTTACTGTAAATTTTCCCTATGGGAGGCCATTTTCAGAGTGAATCACTGAACCGGCTTACATTCCCGCTGAATGATGAAAAACTGAGTATTTCTGTCACGCCCTTCCACATGAAAAAAAACGGCAACAGAGCCTTGCTTGAGGCCAAATACACAAGGCCCATCGATTCGGCTGTCATGGGTTGACCGACCAGGCTGACCTGTGGTTAAGCTACCTGACCTGATGACCTGTGGACAAGTAAACTACTCCTTCAAAGATGCAGGGTAGGGGACTGTGGACCAGTGTATAGGGGTAGATCCGTGGCCACCGAGTAGATGGTCTCTCGGTTGGTCTTCGTAGATCACACCCCCACACCACTGTAGACGCGGTACTGCGTTTCTAGAAGCGCCCTATTCTAAAGTAGCACCCTCTGTCCCTTCCCCGCATAAGTACCAAAGTTGCCTGTTCCCAAACCCACAACAGACATAGGGTAAACCAGGTCTATACTTGCCTATTAAAAGAGAGAGAAAGAGAGAGAGAGAGAGAGACGAGAGGAGAGAGAGAATGAGAGAGAGAGAGAGGAGAGAGAGAGAGGAGAGAGAGAGAGAGACCGAGATGAGGAGATAGATGAGAGAGAGAGAGAAGAGAGAGAGAGAGAGAGAGATAGAGGGAGAGGAGAGAGAGAGAGGAGAGAGAGAGAGAGAGAGAGAGAGAGAGAGAGGCCGGAGAGAGAGAGAGAGAGAGAGAGAGAGGAGGGATGTGAGTGAGGAGTGAGTGAGTGATGTGAGTGGACTGTGAATTGAGTGAGATTGAGTGACGTTGACTGTGAGTGAGTGAGTGAGGAGTGAGTGAGTGAGTGAGTGAGTGAGTGACGTGAGTGTGTGTGTGTTGTGTGTGTGTGTGTTGTCGTGTGTGTGTGTCGTGTGTGGTGTGTGTGTGCATCGTGTGTGTGTGTGTGGGTGTGTGTGTGTGTGTGGTGTGTGTGTGTGTGTGTGTGTGTGTGTGTGTGGTGTTGTGTGTGTTGTGTGTTGTGTGTTGTGTTGCGCGCGGAAAAATTATGTCCAAATCCATAATGAACTAATAATAATAATATATTGATGAAACTGGAACCAAAAATAAAAAAATGCTTGAAATGAATAGATGTAATATGAAATGAATGAGTTAATAAAGAAATACTATAATATTAATTGAGTCGTTCGACACGCACGCACACGCACACACACACACACACACACCACACACAACACACACACACACACACACACACACACACACACGCACACAGCAACACCATGCAAGGAAGGCGACCAAAGGCAGGTTTTAATTAGGCAGCGGATTCATCTGAAGCAATTACTGTTACATGACGCGCCATTGTAACTGTGTAATGATAATAATGATGATAATAATGATGATAATAATAACAATGATGATAATAGTAATAATGATGATAATGATGGTTGTATTAGTAGTGGTGTTGGTGGTAGTAGTAGTAGTAGTAGTAGTAATAGTAGTTTCCCGTCCCCCAGAGACCTCACCCGTAGTCCCCTCTCCAGTCAGCCCCCCCTTCCCCCCCCCAGTAAGTAGTGTAGTAGTAGTAGTAGTAGTAGTAGTAGTAGTAGTAAGAGTGGTGGTAGTGGTAGTAGTAATAGTAGTGGTGGTAGTGGTAGTAGCATTAGTATTAGTATTAGTAGTAATAGTGGTGTTGGTGGTAGTAGTAGTAGTAGTAGTGTTGGTGGTGGTGGTAACATTAGTATTAGTAGTAGTAGTAATAGTGGTGTTGGTGGTAGTAGTAGTAGTAGTAGTAGTAGTAGTAGTAGTAGTAGTAGTAGTAGTAGTAGTAGTAGTAGTGTTGGGGTGGTGGGGGTGTAAACCATTAGTATTAGTAAGTAGTAGTAATAGTGGTGTTGGTGGTAGTAGTAGTAGTAGTAGTAGTAGTAGTGTAGTCAGTAGTAGTAGTAGTGTAGTAGTAGTCGTAGTAGCTAGTAGTAGTAGTAGTAGTAGATAGTAATAGTGGTGTTGGTGGTTAGTAGTTAAAGTAGTTAAGTAGTAGTAGTAGTAGTAGTAGTATTAGTGCTTGGTGGTGGGGTGGCTTGGTAACATTAGATATAGTAGTAGTAGTAAATGTGGTGTTGGTGGTGGTAGTTAGAGTAGTTAGTAGTTCAAAGTAGTAGTAGTCGTAGTAGTAGTAGTAGTAATCGTAGTAGTAGTAGTAGTAATAGTTAGTAGTAGTAGTAGTAGTAGTAGTAGTGATAGTAGTAGTAGTAGTAGTAGTAGTTAGTAATAGTATTAGGTAGGAGTAGTAATAGTAGTAGTAGTATTAAGTAGTAGTAGTAGTAGTAGTAGTAGTAGTAGTAATAGTAGTCATCATCATTCCTTTATTTCGTAATACTAGTATACAGATTCAATCGATGCATATATAATATTATGCCAAAAGTCCCTGCAAAACTTATTCAATAAATCAAATCTTACTGCTACATTATATAATGGACAAAATAAAATATGATAGCTCAAAGGATCTTCAATTCCATCTAAAAAGATTAAAACAATCATTCAAAATAAAATCATTCACACACACATTATCTAAAATTCCACATACAAGCAGCTACCGCAGTTAATAAGCTTAAAATGTTTGGTTTCGCATTGCATAGTGGTGCAGACGGTAAGGTTCATGATGTGTACCCACGTAATTCTAGCTTAAGCGTTTGCAGGTCATATTATACAAATTAGGTTAAAAAAAAATCTCTAAAATAATATTAATATTGAAGGCAGTTAGTGTATATCCGTTCTTTAAAACAAGGGCCAAAACACCATTTAATGACGGGTAAGCAGATGGCCAAAAGTGCTCTCTTAAAATATCTGCCTTTGAAAAATGCATTATAATGTTGGAACAACAACATACATGTCTGTGTAGGCCCCATCTCATGGTACTGTGGTTAGCGGGCCAGAGCAAACACTTTTTTTAAGGCATGTGGTAAGCTGTCTGAATGGTCTTATATCAAGATTTATTTTTCAATCCCTAAGATTGTCTGCCATAAGGCCAGACCATACTATGGCAAGCAAAATGAATGAATAGGAACATGAGAGTCTGACGGGAAACATTCTTGAAATGTCTATATAGAAAATTGAAGTTTGCGTTAAAAAACTAGTTAATCTGAAATCTATTATAGTCCTCATCACTCAGATTTTTCTGGATACCAGTAACCTAAAATACGTGTAATTATCCACCAGTGCTATTCATCTCCACACAGGATCAATAACATGATTTCATTTTTCCTTCTATCCTTTGACAAATATACAGCATTTTGTTCTTTACTTGATGAATTAAATAAATTCCAATGTGCTAACTTTTACTTAATCTCAGCATATACTTACCTAAAAGTCTCTGAAGTATCTGCAAGAACAATTAGATCATCAGCATAAGCGCATTAACTTGGACTCTCCGACATCCCATATTTTACAACCAATGTCCTTTGAAGATATAGAGTTAGAATTTCATCAATATTAAAGTTTGAAAAGAAATGGCGACAATATTGCCGCCTTGCCTGACACATTGATTGATATAACGTAATCCAGTAGTAGTAGCTAGTAGTAGTAAGTAGTAGTAAGTTAGTAGTAGTAGTAGTAGTAGTAATAGTAGTAATAGTAGTAATAGTGGTGGGGTATAGTAGTAGTAGCATTAGTATTAGTGGTAGTAGTAGTCCCCCCCAGTAGTAGTAGTAGTAGTAGTAGTAGTAGTAGTAGTAGTAGTAGTAGTAGTGGTAGTGTAGTAGTTCGTAGTAGTAGTAGTAGTTATAGTAGTAGTAAGTGGTAGTGTAGTAGTAGTTAGTAGTTAGTCTAGTAGTAGTGTAGAGTAGTAGTAGTAAGTAGTAGTAGTGGTGGTGGTGGTGGGGTGGTGGTGGTGGTCTGGTGGTGGTGGTGGTGGTGGTAGTAGTAGTAGTAGTAGTAGGTTAGTAGTCGTAGGTAGTAGTAGTCGAGTAGTAGTAGTAGTGTAGTAGTGGTTGGGGTGGTGGTGGTGCGGGTGGTGGTTGGGTTGTGGTGGTAGTAGTAGTAGTAGTAGTTAGTAGTATGTAGTATTAGTGGTAGTAAGTAGTAGTAGTAGTAGTAGTTAATAGTAGTAGTTAGTAGTCGTGTAGTAGTAGTAAGTAGTAGTAGTAGTAGTAGTGTAGTAGTAGTAGTAGTAGTAGTCGTAGTCAGTAGTCAGTAGTAGTAGTAGTAGTAGTAGTAGTAGTAGTGTAGTAATCGGAGTGTAGTAGTAGTCGTTAGTAGTAGTAGTAGTAGTGTAGTAGTAGTAGTAGTAGTAGTAGTATAGATAGTTAGTAGTAGTCAGTAGTAGTAGTAGTTAGTAATAGGAGTAGTAGTTAGTAGTAGTAGTTTAATAGTATGTAGTTATAGTAGGAGGAGAACACAAATGGATATGTGTTCTGTGTTAATAACAAGCATTGATTCAAGGAAAGTAGGCATCTAAGGTTTTATGTGAGTGCCAGACTCAGTGAGTGTTAGTGGGCGGATGGAGCGGGTCCGGCTTTTGTCGTTGAAGCAGGCTATCAGTCCGGACGGGTTATCAAATTACAACGGGGGCCAGCGGTCAGGTTCATCAAGTTTTCCTCTCTCTCTCTCTCTCTCTCTTCTCTCTTCTCTCTCTCTGTCTCTCTCTCTCTCTCTCTCTCTCTTCCTCTCTCTTCTATATATATATATGTATATATATTATATATAGATATATATATACAGATCCCGATATCTCTATCTATCCCCTCTCTCTCTCTCTCTCTCTCTCTCTCTCTCTCTCTCTCTATCTCTCTCTTCTCTCTCTCTCTCTCTCTCTCTCTCTCTCTCTCTCCTCTCTCTCTCTCTCTCTCTTCTCTCCTCCCCTCTATCTCTCTCTTTCTCTCGCACTCTTTCTATATTATAGATCTCTCTTCTCTCTCTCTCTCTCTCTCTCTCTATCTCTCTCTCTCTCTCTCTCTCTCTCTCGCTCTCTCCTCTCTCTCTCTCTCTCCCTCTCATATAAGATATAATATAATATATATAGTATATATATATTATGTATATGTATATGTTTATATATATATTATGTGTATATGTGTGTCTGATGTGTATATATGTGTATATGTGTCATATATGTATATAATGTATATGGTATATGTATGTGTATATATTTGTATATCCCCCTCCTCCCATCTCTCTCTCTCTCTCTCTCTCTTCTCTTCTCCTCTCTCTCT
>JACEEZ010016683.1:0-34138 GCA_016584305.1 Chionoecetes opilio
ATTACCAAGGTTTGATTCGTCTCTTCAACCAATTTAGTGTCCATGTCGCACAACCATAGAAAGAAGGATCCAACGATTTAAAGATCCGGATTTTTGTCTTTCGCACAGGTACCGACACCGAAAAATCCCCCGCTGAGCGAGTCCATAAACCGTGGGCTATCCAATCCGCCGTAAATTTTCTTGAGGTCCCCCGCTTATGGCTGCGCTCAAGGTTGTAAACTTTCCAAAGATCTCAAGTCCTCGCCAAAAACCAGGAAACAACTGTAACTGTGCATCTAGAAAGTCCCAAACACCGGGGCCAAGTTTTGAGCGGGCCCTCAAGCCCAAAGGCTTCGCCTCCTCGTGCAGCGCCTCAGAGCCATCACCAGGCCCTCCACGACTCAGCAAAGATTACTGCATCATGGAAAAAAAACAAGATCAGTATTTTTGGTGTTGCGGGGATGCTCCACAATCATTTTGATCTAAAACCTTGTCCAATACCCATCCTACAAGCGTTGAAAAGTGTGGGGAAAGGGGACCACCCTTGCCTGACCCTGTATTCACAGGAAAGAAGCTGGATACACCGCCCCACTTCACAGCACTCTCATCCCAGAATGAACCCAGTTATAAAACCCAAAAGTCCTTGCAGGAATCCCCAAAGTCGCAGAAGATCCCAAGTGACTCACGAGCCGGGGTAAAACGCCTTTGGATAAATAGGCTGCAAGCCTCCCCTTCAAACTCAAGTCGGCGTTCCCAGGACACAAAGCGCTAGGATAGGGGCCCTTTTGATTTACCGGGCGTGAACCCAACTACCGAGGTCTCTGTCTTCACCAGAGACTGCAAATCCTGTCAGCAATAGATGGGAAACACCTTGCCTGGTAGCTGAGCAGTGTAATACCGCGGTAATTTTCAGTCCGACAGCCCCCTTTTCCCTTTTCCCAGATGGGACGACCAGCCCCCCTTTTCAGTCGGGAAAAGAAGGGTACCTTTTGCCACACGGCTCGGACGCATGAAACCCCCGCGGTCATGGCCTCACCCCAGCTTTGGGGGGCTCCGCACTGATATTACAAACCCCAGCTGCCTTTCCACCCCTAAAAATTTGCTACGCCTCTTGACTTCGTCAAGAGAGGGGGGGTTTCGTCTGGGGCATCGGCTCCCTGCCTTAACCCAGGGGTGTGAAGCTGCTAGTTGGGGGGTCCACCGTGAAAAAATGCCAAATACTCAGCCCAAGAGCCATCTGCCCATCCATGCCGACACGAGGGGCCCATCTGGGTTCGAATGCACTCGCCCAGAAGGGATTTGGAAAAGGAGCTTTTTCAGGCTCGGTAGGCGGGTCGGAGGTCATTTGCGTTCAAAGACCCTCGACATCCTCGCGGAAATCCTGAATACCCTCCTTGTTTTCCCAGGAGGGTTCTTCCCGGGGTTGACAGAGCCCTGTGCTGGTCCCGGTTTCCCGCCACCTGGGCCAAAAGCCACAAAAAACCCTTTAAAGGGCCTTTTTTTGTCGTTTGTCCAACGACGGGAACCACAAAGCGGAAAAAATTTGTCCCATTTCGTCGTTAACGTGCCAACTGGCCAAAGCTCTCAAAACCGGTATTAGCAGAGGTCGGAAATCTCCACCATGCTCATTATTGCTTGGTATGCTATGAAATTTCTTTTTTATAGGTGAATGTAGACATATGAATTGCATTTGGATGATATTATTCATATATATGGTAAGAGATGAAATACAAGCAAGGGACTCATTCTACGTCCCTGGCAGCGCGGCCTTCGGCAGCAGCAGCACAGCAGCAATGAAGCCCGTGAGGTGGATAATCAACACCAACTTCACGAAGGGAGATAGATGTCTTTGTAATATTTAGTGGGGGAGCGAGAACCCCTTGAGTAATCCTATGATCCCTGGTGATATCGTATGGTGCTATCACAGGCGTGGGAGCTGACTGTCTTCTCAGAAGGCAACAGGTGAGGCGGATAACCTGCGGGTTTTTCTCAAAAGTTTGAGTGGCGGCTGGGAGGGGGGCCGCCAGCTCCTCCGCCACTTTATGGGTTTGGCAGGATTAAACTTGTTATTATTCGTTATTAACAACTTAGTGTTATGGGTGAGAATGTTATATATACTTGTCATTATCTTAAAGCATGTAGCAACCGGGTCACCTTAAATAGGGATTTAAAGATGTTATGTGAGGTGACTGATGGCGGGGCATAGTGCGGAGAGGCCTTCCGCCGGGGCCTCCCCATATCACAAATATTCACTATTTCAACCCACACACACACCTTCTACCACCAAAAACACTAGCACGACAGGCTCTTTTCTTATACATCTTACTATCTGATACATTAAAACTCCTTAAAAACGCAACATTAGGTCCGAATAAACGACATTCGTTTTGAGATGACTGGGAAAGAAGTCGGGGATAGAGCAGTCTGGCATGCCTTTCTTGCCCGACATATGTCTCTCTGACTTGTGATTGGTCGAAGGTTTTAAACTGTTTGTCATTGGTTGGTGCTGAATGACGCGCTTGATGACGTCCATTACTCTCATTAGCCAGTCAGCGCCTTCCGACACGTTACGACCGAAAAGGGAGGCTTTTGTTGCTTTGTCGTTAGGAAACGAATTCGGAGAGATCGTCCGTTTGCTGGCCGCAACTACCTATCCAAACTGGCTTTACGATCGCAGCGAATGCGCATTACGCTGCTGGTTTATCGTTTCTCGTGTTGATTGAGCCTAGAGAGTAAGGCGGGTTCACATGGCATTCACATAAGGTTTGGGTTCACATTCACATGCACATTGCACGGCCACGTTTTTTGCCTTGTGCATGTAGCAGTCATCCCTTGTAGCAGTCATCCCTGCTACGGTGACTTCTGAATGGGAAGTCAGTATCATGAATGATTATGAAGAAAATTGAATATGAAAATATTTCATTTACCGTCAATACCACTATCTATTTCGCCACTACACTAATGTCGCAGGGGGGCATATATGACAGTTTTAGCATCCTACCGACTTGGTATGTGTCACTGAATGAAAGAACGTGCACAGTATGTATTTACATTATCTAAATAACATATAACATGTTCTTCAGAGTGACACATATACAATTAAGTCTGTAGTAGTGGTGGCACCGAATATTCGCATTCGCATTTGCGAATATTCGCCATGTTTTTTCAATATTCGCCATTCGCATTCGCTTCGTCACATCCCACTCGTAGTTTATTTTGCGAGTATGCAATATTTTGCCCCAATCATAAACTTAAAAAATTAAGAAAAACAAATAACAAGTGAACATAATATTACACAAGCAACATATTACATATGTTAATAGTTTTAGCCGACGTTAGTTAAAAGAATGGGTGTAAGTAGGCTTAGTGGGTAGCCCTAGGGCCTAGTCCCTCTCTACACCCCCTACCTCCATCCTCTACCCTCCAACAGAGGGCAGCCGTTACTCAAGGTCACTGTTACAGAGCTCAACTCATTGCCTCGTGCGCTATACTGCAGTAAGCATATACGCGATCATCTTCTGTCCACCATGCGCAACACTCGACTTCTTTGAAAGTATTGTTTAACCGTATGCAGCAGCCTACTGCGTAATGGCGTCCATCCCATCAGTGTGTTTGGTATTACGTATATTGATGAGTATCTCTATTACATTGCAAAGGGTTAACTTGTCAATAATATTATTCGGGAAGAATTATCATGTAAGTATTCGTGTAAGAATGGGTCCCTAGAAAATTGAATGGAATTTATTTTTAGGCTTCATATTTTTATGGCTGAACTCTTACAAATTGGTAATACTACAAAATAAATGTCAGTTCCCTGTATGAATATCAAAAATTAGTGTATACTTAAGATATTTAGGTAATATTCGCAATTCGCAGTACGCTTTCGCAATATTTAAAAAAAACCCAATATTCGCATTCGCATACGGAAATAGACTTCGGTCCATCACGAGTCTGATTAGTGATGCTAAAATAAATTCGTAATATATGGCGCCTGGTGACATTATGCAGTGGCGACTATAGCGTTTGTTGACGTACATTAATTTCCCAAGATGTTGTTTCAGCAAATAGTGAATATTGTAATTGTTCGGGAAATTACTTTATCCTTACTTATTGTCTTTTGCCATCATGTGTTTTCATGTCTTATCAAGCGCGGCGAGAAGCTCCTGGTCTCTTCCCCGCTGACTTGTTATGCTAACTGGGCCCTAATTCTGGGGGCAAATCTAGCGGCGGGCATTTCTACAATTTTACCCCCTTCAGGCAGAACGTCATTCTATTGTAATTTGGGTACCCTTTAGACTCTTTTTTAGTGCATATAAACACTTTATAGATATGACCTGTTTTAGTATCCTTGTCCCCTAAACTCTTTGGTATATTCACTTACTTTTTCCTGATTTCATGACTAACAACAGACGATTTTTTAAAAACCAAGAAAAGGTCTGGCGTGAAGGCATGTTGCCAACCGGTAGGAAGCATTTATTAGAACTCTTGATAGTTTCCCTATCTCGGAGCAGCCGACGCCAAGCAAGACTTGTCGAGACTAACAGATTTCATTGAAATAAAGAGAAATGAATGACCAAGGTCTTTGGGTGGTCAAGAGATGGTGTAGCATCTCTATGTTGATATGGTTTGGGAAATAATGTTGTATATTGGGAGTATAACCTGTATAATTTTGTATAGTAATAGTACTATAGTGGTAGATGAGAGGAGAAAAATAAAGATGAGTGGAGAAATAAAGTGTTTGGTAGGATAAATAAATATGTTTTAACTCTCTAATACATACCTCAATCATCGAGGGTAATCATCGAATCCAAACTCAATCGTTTAGTGGGGATCAGTCACTCTACCTCCGTAGTTTGAACTTCAGAAAAATTTAGACAATGGAAAAGACTGGTGCAAGGAAACCTAAAAAAATCTAGCAAGAAAAGAGGCGAACTCTCAAAAGAAGCCGAGTCTCCCCCAAGAAAACAACGCTATAACTTCAGGATCTAAATGGCTGAAGGCAAGTCCTTAGCGTGTTTCATGTATCAACTTCAGGTTTCACGAAACCACCTTAATTGTCTACCGTGCAATTATAATACAATATTGTAGAAATGACTATCAGTCGTACACCATTTAGCCATTTCTTCATCCTACAATAATTGTACCTGATCAGTGGGTACACCCATTATTACCATTTCCTTCAATGTTAGTATATTCACATGGTTACTATAAGTGAGAGAATATTGGCAAGGTCATGTTTAACTCGTTTATATATATACATTTTTATGATCATCCATTATCTGGTCCCTAAAGTTGCACTTTATGCAAATAAACTTTTATGTGCATTTCTTGGTTTTACATTTTTTAAATTTCATGTAGTGGACAGGCGCGGGGATATTGCATTGTACTAGGGACACGTTGAAGGACTTTTCATGGTTTCCTGTAGAAGATATTTTGACCAATATGAAGTGTAAATTAGTTGGGCAACACGTGCGCGCACCGCGCTAGACCAATACCTTCAGTGAAGGTTCAGTCCTTTCCCGTCGGCGGGAGAGCACGCTCGCTCGGTGTTCACCCCGCTATGCCGTAGACATTCCCACCCGTGGGAAAGTTTTTTGCTGCTGTGTTTCACGAGTTTCTGCCAGCACCTCTGCCCTTGTTAGAGTTCGCTTCCAGACCCGGGCGAAACCCTGAAGGTTGGGTTGCATAGCTCATTACGTGAGTTTGGCCCCTAGAGGGTTACTGGAAAGGTCTGTGTAGAGGGGTCCGCAGCGACTCTGATAGGTTCCGGTTAAGTCCCGAGAGGGCAAGGTCAGGGCTGGTACGACTCCGTTTAGACGGCGGCCAGTTTAGCCCTCCTGACGCTGTAGGATAGTGTGCTGGCGATTTACCATCCCCCGTCAGGTAGCTAGTGTTTTTCTGCTAAGTGGCAGTCCTGTTTTGTTTTGTTAGGTTTTTATTAAGTTATTTTTTCTGCCGTCTGCTTTTGCGTTATTTTCTGAGTCATGCCCCACTCTAAACGGCATGGCCAAGTTGCACGTCTCCTCGCCCTTTGTCAGGAGAGGAACTATCGTCGCCCAGTGATAGATCGTGAAGCATGCTTTCAACCACCCTCACAATGCAAGATCAATGTTGCTTTCACACCGCTCTCTCCTGACGTCACCGCCAGCTTTCTTACTCTTGCCCCTCACCTGACAAGACCCCTGCTCTCGCCCTAGCTCACTCAAGAAAGCTGCCTGCCCTTAACCCGTGTCTCCATTTGCTGCTTCGACAACTGCTGCATTGCCCTGAACTTTCAAGATAATACTCTGCTTTTCGAACCACCCATCGCGAATCGAAACACCTCCCCAACATGTCGGCCTCCTCCTCGGCCGCATTTTCAACCCGCGTCACCGTTTCCCGCCTCCAGCACCCAGACCCCGCAACGAAGCCTCCCCCCACTCTTTCCCATTTTCTGTGGACCATTCCGGATGTTTCGGAAGGAGCTGGCACTCGGCCTGCCACGTCACGTTTTAATATAGCCTCGTTTAACTCTTTCTATAATATACTTTTTCTGATCATTATTAATGTGGTCCCTAAAGCTGCACTTTATAAAAAAAAACTGCATTTCCTTGTTTTAAACATTTTGTTTTATTTCATGTAGGGACAGGGGCGTGGAGGATATCGGCATTGTACGCAGGGCACTAGGACTATCAGTTTCTGTAAGGATTATTTATTAACCAAAAATGATTGTTTTGCGTTTGGCAACACTGCCGACAGCCAGGGGCCTGCATTCAGAGTACGCTTAACGTCATGCTAACAACCTAGCGCTGCCATCAGGGTTTTGGTATTCTGCGTGGAGATTAATGACGTACTTAAGACCGTTAAGCCTGGTCAAAACAAGGCGCTGCCTAGAGTGGTGTGTGGAGGACGCAACATACATAAAAATCTCATAATTCAGTATGTATGATGTTTCTGACTCAAAAACTGAAGCAGGGGCAAGTATACAAACGAAATTAGACATATAACAAACCCAGCCGCTTGTGATGTATATTGTTTTGTGGGGAGATCCAAGAATGTTGAGCTGCGGCATATATTTCTTTCTAGTTTTTTATATTGATATTTCACTATTTTCACATGATATTTTACCTTTCAATTGTAGTTTGTGATGAGTAAATTTTTATTTTTTTTTTTTTTTTTACGTTCGGATCTTCTTATACAGAAATTATGTACATTTCTTTAAAATTACGCGCTATAGAATAATCAGGTTGAAATTAAGAAAGAGAATTATATGTAACCGTATAAACATAAAAGGCGTAGTATTTACGATGCATGTTGTCACTTTGAATTTTGGCGGGTAAAGATGTACCTCATGATGCCCTTTAAATGGGCACTTCATCAACTCCGATTATAAATGGATGAAGAATAACCTATCATACATAGTTTTTCGTTTTAGGGAGGTCCATATCTACTAGATATTTAAAAATAAAACTATTCTACTGATAAAAAGGGTACCATGCGCTCGTGGGTATTAAATGTTGAGGGATTTGATGAACAGCGATAATCCCAAGGCAGTCCTGAGGCTCACTTGCTTCTGTGATAGCAAAGGGACTTGCCTGATGGAGGCGCCATTGTTCCAGCAGGCTCCTCGCTCCGTGCCATACTTCCCGAAAAATGCGCACATTCTTCGAAGAAAGTAGATAACCATTCTAGATTGGCCGGGAATTCTCCTGTCATAAACCCCATTGAGAATCTATGGGCTATAATCAACTTAAATCGAGAAAGACGACTGTTCGACGATGCAGAAGCTGATTTGTGCTGTTATTAAGGCCTGGTACCATGACGAAGAACTAGCAGACATGTGTTCAAGCTTGGTGGAATCTATGCCAAAGCGAGTGGAACTGCTTGTAAAAGCATAAGGTGGTTAGATCTCATATTAAATGTATCATCTATCTTACCATTGACATGTTTTTTTGGAATAAACATCAATTTAACAACAAATTGTATTATTTTATCACTGTCCGGACTAAATTGTACACTACTGTACATGCGTGTTATTTATATTTTTTATACGTATTATTTAGATATATAGTTAATTTTTGTGTTGTTGATGAGAAGTTATGACGGAAAATGTTGATAAAAACAGATATTTAATAGGCTGCGTGTGTCTTTACTATAGAAACGGGGATAATGTGTGGAGGTTATGGTTATCAACAGGGAAGGACAGTTTATAGATGCCAGTAGAAGCAGAGTAGCTAAGATTGAAGAATACAGATCTTAGCTACTCTGGTAGGAAGATGCTCGTAGCCGAAACGCCGTGTGACAACACGCGCACTTTTTGCCACCACTACGGGCATCTTCTGGTAGCAGAATACCAAAAGATGCCAGAAAATATCGCTCGTGTGACACGGCCTGACACATCATAACATCAGCTGTTTTAATAGTTTGTGGGGATCAGTCACTCTACCTCCGTAGTTTGACTTTAGAAAATATTAGACAATGGAAAAGACTGGTGCAAGGAAACCTAAAAATACTAGAAAGAAAAGAGGCGAACTCTCAAAAGAAGACAAGTCTCCCCCAAGCAAACAACGCTTCAGATCTAAATGGCTGAAGGTAAGTCACCTAGCGTGTTCATGTAGCAACTTCAAGTATATGGAACCACCTTAATTGTCTCCGTGCAATTATATACAATATTGTACAATGATGAACAGTGGGTACACCATTATTACCATTTCCTTCACTGTATAGTATATTCACATGGTACTTGTAAGTGAAGAATATTAGGCAAGGTCAATGTTTAACTCGTTATATAATATACATTTTCTGATCGTCATTAATCTGGTCCCTAATGTTGCACTATGTAAAAGAACGTGTTATGTGCATTTCTTGTTTTAACATTTGTTTTATTTCGTGCAGGGACAAGCGCGGGCATATTGGCACTGTACGTAGGGACACGTTAGGGACTTTTCATGGTTTCTGTAGAGATATTTGGACCAAATATGAGTGTTTGAGTTGGCAACACTACGGGCCGCGCGCACCGCGCTAGTCCAGAGTTGCCAGGTTGGCGAGTTTCACGCCAAATCGGGCGCCCTTTTATACTTTCCGGCGATTTTTTTTTCGTTTTGGCGAATTGGCGGATTTATTGGCTAGTTTACCTTTTTTTGGCTGTTTTTTTGGCTAGTTTTCATGTTAATTTGTGTAAGGATATATACTTTATTAACATTCATATTATTTAGTTGGCACAAACAAAACGTTTGTTAAAACTCTAGAAAAAATAAAACTCTAGAAAAAATAAAACTCTTGAAAAAATAAAACTCTAGAAAAAATAAAACGGCCGTAGGCTGGAGGGCAGCTGATAAGGATTAGGCAAGGAGGGCAGCTGATTAGGAGATTGGCTGGGCAGGGCCAAGGGAATCCATTAGCTTCGTGATAGCGATGAGGGGGAGGAACTGGAGGTGTAACCACCAAGCTTCCAAGTGAAGTATCGATGGAGGAGAATTGCATGGCCTTTGTCTTACAACGCTTTGACTCAACAGTGAGAAAAGGATTTCTAAATGAACCACTTTCTCACTACAATGCCTGTCTATTGCACTTCGTGCAATCCTCAGTTGAGAAGTCGATTTTACCCACACATCAATCTATAATATCACAAAAAATTAAAATCAAGACAGACTTAAGTATTTTGACAACAACCTTGGATAGCAAAAATTGCTCTCTTCTCATCTATTCCCCAGACATCCCTTTTTGCTTCGTTATTTATCCCCCCTCATATCTCTCATCATTCCACAAAAGAGGGGGGGTACCAATACACGTCATTCAGACTTGAGTACACACCTCCCTTTACTCAAAACTACCCGAGGTATGCTCTAAATTTTTCTTCTCTCTCTCTCTCTCTCTCCTCTCTCTCTCTCTCTCTCTCTCTCTCTCTCTCTCTCTCTCTCTCTCTCTCTCTCTCTCTCCTCTTGAACACCCAATCCCAACCATGAGATGGGTTCACCCATTTTCACGTCTATTTCCATACTCCCTGAGTAACACACCTTTAACCCTTTTCCTTATCTTCAAACACCCAGCACTCCTCTCTCTCTCTCTCTCTCTCTCTCTCTCTCTCTTCTCTCTCTCTCTCTCTCTCTCTCTCTCTCTCTCTCTCTCTCCCCTCTCTCTCTCTCTCTCTCGCTCTCCAATTTTTTTCTAGTGTGAATGAGATGGAGGACTATGAATTAAGAAGGCTGGCTGAGGGATAATTAGCCTTCGTAGATGAGGTGAAAATGTCCACTGTTTTTACTGCGTCTTTGCATTGTGTTAATTTTACATGTTTCATATTATTGTTCAAGTTAGTAGAAATAATCAATACGGGATTTATTGTATATATTTTTTATATCGTTATTTAACAGAATAAAATTTTTTGCTAGTTTTATGCTGTTTATGTGTGTTTATCTCCCATACGTTTTTTATACCTATTATACTAATTAAACGTGGTGAATTATGAAAATATCAGATGTGTTGTCATTTTTAATTTTCCTGTTGATAGAACGCAGTGTTAGTGTGTCGTGAAAAACCTTGTGCTTTCACTAATGACAAAAAAAAAAAAAAAAAAAAAGGCTATTTTTTTTGGGGGGAGGGGAGTTTGGTTTGGCTAGTTATTGGCGAGTTTCAAGCGGGAACTGCGATATGGCATTCCGAACCTGGAACCCTGCGCGCTCCCAAACCTTCAGTCTTCCTTAAGCCGTCGGTAGGGACCGCTCGCTGGGTTTCCCCCTCCTTGCAGTAAACTTTCCCCACCGGGGAAAAAGTTTTGTGCTGGTTTTCACGGTTTTTCTGCCACCCCTCTCCCCTTGTTAGTCGTTTCACAGACTCCAGGCGAACCCTGAAGGTTGGGTGCGTGGGCCCCTTTACTTGAGGGGGCCCCTTAGAGGGTACTAAAAAGGTCTGTGGGAGGGGCCGCAGCGTCTTTAGGTCTGGGCATAGACCCTGTATGATACCTGGATGCGCACAAAATACGGCCTTCGCACAAGGGCCTGAAGTCGGAGGGCCACTTGGATTTATATAAAATTTTTATTATATATAAAATTTTAATATATATATATAAAATATTATTATTTTATATATACGGATCATATAAGGTTTATCAGTAAAATTGATATCTGTAAGTTCGAAAAATGTTTGTTCTATATATTATCAAAAAAAAAAACTAAAACACGCTAAAGAAATGCATTGGGATCTGAAAAATATGCATGTATTATTATTCATTCAATTTTTCGCCTTTTAAAAACTTTGCGATCAATTTTATATGAAAGTATAAATAAAAACGCAATTTTATTGCTTTCCATGCTAAATTTCGTTGTCGATAATAAATTAAAACCAGCTACTTACGTTAACAAAATAAATAAAATAATCAATGGGTTTTTTCCCCCGATTCCCGATGGGAAGTGGTTGCGATGATTTTTGCGGCGGGCTGATGGAGTTGGAGGGATTTGGGGGGTGGGTCATTTTGTCCTGGGATGAGGCACTAAAAAATTAAAGATAAAACGTTTAATAATCACAGATTCATAAATTTTAACGTAAAAATTTAAATTGTGAAAGCTTCAATGATGGTTTTGAAAAAAAGAATGACAAACCCAAATGAGGCTTTTTTCTCAAAATAACGCATGTTTCCCGGATAAAAACTTACAGTACACCCTGTGGTCACCATGAAGAAAGACAAAATGAAGTGTTTCAACTAGACTGACAGTACTTACAACTTCGTATAAACTCTTAGCTATCATTTAGTTTCAGGAAGTACATACTCAAGGCCTACGCTCCTACTTCACTCCAATTTCTCCCTTGCTCCTCTTTTAGTTCCTCCCTACACCTCTTATTAATGTTCCCCTGACATTAAATCCACGGGTCCGATTTTATAACTTACTCTTCCATACTCCGAACATGACAATGCAACAGAATAAAAAAGTAACAGCATTTTATATCATTCTCTCTATATCACCGTCCCCTGCCTCTTTTTCCCTCAGCAAAATATCCCCTGATTGCCAAGCCCTCTTTTTTACCCATTACAAACTTCTACCTCTACTCTCTGGCTCCCCTCTCTCTCTCTCTCTCTCTCACATATCCTCTCTTACCTTTCTCTTGAACTGTCTCTTCTCCTAATCCCCAACCTCCTTCTCTCTCTCTTCTCTCTCTCTCTCTCTCCTCTCTCTCTCTCTCTCTCTCTCTCTCTCCTCTCTCTCTCTCTCTCTCTCTCTCCTCTCTCTCTCTCCATTTTTTCTGTGTGAATGACGATGGAGTCTATGAATTAAGAAGCTGCTGGTAATTCAGCTCTCGTCTGAGTGTGAAGCCACTTTTTACTGCGTCTTTGCATTGTGTTAATTTTACATGTTCTTATTGTTCAAGTAGTAGAAATAGGTGCAATCGGGATTTTGTATAATATTTTTTATCCGGTTAATTTAACACCAGTCAAAATTTACTTGACTGTTAATGCGTTATATGTGTTTTACTCCTCTCGTATTTACCTTTCTGACTATTAGTGTGTAATGTATGAATATTCAGTGTTTGTCATGTTTAATCTTCCTGTTGATAGCTAATAATTCTATGTGTTCGTAAATCAACCTGTGTGCTTTTATAATGAAAAAGAAAGAAAAAAGGAGTTTTTTAGTGGGAGAGGAGTTGGTGGAGTTTTGGAGATTCGAAGCGGGAACTGGGATATGGCAGTCCGAAATGAACCGGCGCTAAGAACATTCAGCTTCCTTAAGCGGGTAGGGGAGCACGGAGGGGTCCCACGTATGCAGTAAGAAGCCACCCGTGGAAAGTTGCGCTGGTGTCACGAGGTTTCTGCCAGACCCTGCTGTTAGTCGCGTCACAGACCAGGCGAACCGTGAAGGTGGGGGTTAGGGAGCCCATTAGCATGAAGGGGCCATAGGAGGGGTACTAGAAGGTCTGTGGAGAGGGGCCGCGAGCGCTGTAATAGGTAGGGCAGCAGGAGCATGTCGATACTTACGGACTGAAGCAAATTTTGGCCTGTGAGCAAGGGCCTGAAGCGGAGGGCACTTGGATTCATATATTAATATTTTATATATATATTATTTATATAATTATTTATTATATTGTTATGCTTAATCAATTATTGTTTTATCTAATATCCAGTCTGTTATATTATATTGTGATCTATAGATGGTTCTTATTATTATAAATATTTCGTAAATGTTTTTTATATATAATGTAAATAACAAAGCAGTTAAACACGCTAAAGAAATGCCATTCATTCTTAGAAATATTTTCAATTAATTATTATTCACATCAACTTTCAGCCATTTAAAACTTGCGATCAACTTTTCATCAGAAATATCAACACAGCGCAATTTATTAGCTTTCCATGCATATTTCGTTGCGATAGTGAATTAGAACCAGCATAAATTAGCTTACGGGTAATGGAAAGATAGTGAGGTAATAACCCCTCACGATGCCGAGGGCAATAGTGGTTCGATGATTGACGGCTGGCGATGGAGTTGGAGGAGTTGGTGGTGGGTCTCCTTCGTCTGAGGATGATGGCACTGTAAAAATAAAGATATAACAGTAATAAATCAACAGATCATAAATTGTTAAAAGTGCAATATTTTAAAGCGAATGACTGGTTATTGAAGAAAGAATGGCAACCCTAAAAGAGGCATTTTCTCAGAAAATAACGCATGTTTGCCGGTCATATAAAGTACAGGACAGCCTGTGGTCAGCCATGAAAGAGAGAGAGAAAAAAGAGATGGTATTCAAGTATGACAGAAGGTTACATTACAGAGAAAATTGCAAGTTGAGTTATGAACTCTTTGGCCTAAGCATTTAAGTAAAGAAAGTAAACAAGACTCCAAGGTCTCCACCGGTTCCACTTGCCTACTCCAAGTTTTATACCTGCTGATTTTTTTAAGTGCCTACAAACACATGTCATTACAATTAATAAGTGGTTACACTTAACATTAACATTTCTACCTCCGATGTGGCTTGTAACTTTGGCATATCTTTCCGATATGGAAAAATGGCAACAGGGAAGCAAAAAGATTCATGATATTTAATAATCAAAGAGACCCAAGAGGGATCCACAGCACGGGGACGGCATGAGGTCACGCCACTGCTCTCATGAGCTCATGTCTGCCACTGTTCGTTCCCTCGTCCACTTAGTTTGGCGTATGAATGAGATTGACCTGAGAAAGTAACTTAAATTTATGTAACTTAGGAAGTAGAATTATTAGGATTATTATTCTGACTTATGACTGTCCTGACTTACTGATACAGTGCCACATCCATGTGACCGGATAAACAAAATTGGATAAAATTTAACAATAGTATAGGATAAAATTTGAACCATTGTTAAGACACTTTGCTTCAAACCAGCACTTGCTTCAAACCACGCTCTGGCGTCAACTCATGTTCACCATTGCCAACCTGCTTGTTCAATTATCTCTCGCCAGACCGCATATTCTTCTTGTTGCTTTTATTGAGGCCCCCTCTGCTGTCTCTGAAATTTGCCACTAGCAGCAGCCTGTCTCATAACTCCACACATGTTGTTCTGTAAGTAAAAGAAATATGAAATGCATGAGCAATTATATGAGCAGCCTTATTTCCTAAGAAACTTGACAAAACTATGTAGTACATGTAAATGTTTCCTACATGTACGTAAATGGTGATAAATAAACAACTCATGGTATGTACTTTGCCCATGAGTCACCTTACCTACAACTACCACAATTAATGCCACAAACTAACAATAAATGTAAATTGAGATGAGAAATCATTACAGCTCTAGTTTTTAAGGAAGTACCGGGTGATCACATTGAATGTTACGGATTGAATCCACGCCGGATTGTCTCTTATAGATACAGCCTGCTGGTGGGAAGGGTCGGTTTCAGGGTAGCGTGCCACATGCCCATATAGCTCTGAAGTCGGCGCTGACGGACTATGCAGGTAATAGGCCTCGATTCAGTCTCACGGTGCAATCGCTGAATTGACACGTAAGCATCACAGCGATACCCCATGATTCTGCGAAGACACTTATTACCAAAGACATCGATTCGCCTCTTCAAGTTACTATTTAGGGCTATATGCAAGAATGCTCGTCAAATCCCGGCAGGTGGAGATTCCCCAATCGTATCTCCACCGGTGGGATCTTCAAGAAATGCCCGACGGTGATATTTGACAGTCGTACCAACACAAACGGTGGCTGCAGAAGCAGGCGTACCAACACAAGCGGTGGCTGCAGAAGCAGGCGTACCAACACAAGCGAGTCCAAGGCGGCATCAGTATTTTGACTTTTTTACACTATCAAATTCTTTTACAATAGCCCAGTACCTGGTTTCTGCCACTTAAAATAATAGCTTTGAATCAAGATTTTCATTCCGCCATAAACGAGAGCTCAAATTAAATTCTAAAAAATAGGTTAAAAGAAAAGAAAATTTCCCTTCAACAAATGTGATGTCCAACAGTGATCGAAGTACACTTTAATCTCCTTTTCAATCATCGGCGACAGTTTCATTAAACCACCCATCAGTTGGCGGCCGCTTTACTACCGAGGAATATCTTTCAATACATGGAACAATAATCGCAGTCGTTTCAGAAACACGAAAAATATTATTTCCTGGCCTAAAATAGCCTTTTTAAAGGAGAAATTGTTTAAACGGTACCCATTTACAAAAATATGTATATATTTCATCACCTTAATTTTATGTGGCGTTTCATTAACAACACTGTGCCTCGTTCTCTACGTAGGTTATTAATGAAACATAACCGCTAGCTTAACACCACAAGTATACCGAACCTAACCTTAATCATGCTAAAATTCGGAGATGAAATTGTTAAAAAATATTTTTATATTTTTAAATGGGTTTCCGGAACTAAATCTCCATTAGAAAAGCACCTCTTTTTGGCCAGTTAAAAAAAGTAGTCGGTGTCCTGAAATGACCGCGAAGTTCTCTACCATTACAACAAATAGGGATGATTGTTACCTATTTTTTTCAATTTTATAGTTTCACCCAACCAACATTTTCGATCCCTTTTTTTCTGATGTGTTTGTGTGTTTGAATGAATCTGCCTAAACCGGTTTTCTGTTTGGCAATTTATTTTACAAAAAATTGGTTTTTTTCAGGAATGGCTTAAAAAATCTAACCTAACCTACCAACCTTATACCTATAACCTATACCTGAAATACTAAAAAATTAACCTCTAACCTAACCTAACCTTTACCTAAACTATAAAAAAAAACATAAAAATAAATAAAATAAAAATAAACTACTATAAAAATAATAATATGCGACAGAAACGGTTAGCAGATTCATTCAAAAACACATAAATACACAACCAGAAAAACATAAGGCGCATCAGAAAATCGTTGGTTGGGTGAAACTATAAATTATCCCTAGTTTTCTTCCCCAAAGCATGTTATGAAAATGCACTTACTTCTTGTTGGTGGCCCAGTGGTGTCAGACACTTCTGCAGCAGTGTCAGACACTTCTGCTTCTACAACAGCAGCTGGAGCCGTGTCAGGACCAGCAGCTGTACAAGGAAAGATATATCTTAGCAAAGAAGAAATGTCCAACACTGGGATACGTTGTTTTTCATTATATATACGCCGATAGTAATATCACTGCATTATCTCCTTATCTTACAACAGCAGTATTACTTACTGCATTGCCCGTAGTGCAGTTCCACGTCTGCTAACACGTAACTCCTATAATTTCTGCAGTTTGAACACTCATAAATATCACCCGACGCTGCCATCTTGCCGTTTGTTTACAAACATGTTCCCGCGCTGTTGTTGTCGTTGTTGGCAAACCAACTCCTCGAGTCGGTGCGCGGGAGAGCACACATAAATTTTATGTACGGCGTACAATAGCATACAATATCGTACAGAATGGCCTAGTGAACGCACCCCTGGGCTTCGCCACTTTCACTTTCAAAGTTCCTCTGGACCTGACAGCCACAGTGAGCGGGATTTAGTCCCAGTGCTCCGTGTTAACAGCTAGTTAACTGATTTAGCTGAACTACAACACACTCGTGATTCCTGTGAACCGCGGCGCTCCCCACAGGGTTGTAGTGGCTGCCCAGGAGGTTCTTGTTTGTTTACCGCGTTGCTCAACGTGGTTGCAGATTCATGTTGTCGCTCTTAGCGTCCCTTGGTGAGGTACAAAGTCGAACCCTGCTGGTCACTGGCGTAGGACCAGTGACACAAGGGTGGCCCTCAGAGGGCTAGTTAAAGGAAACACCAAGGGTGGGAAACCTGCTGTTAGGGACAGGCGAGACCCTCACGGGGCAGCTCCACATGTGTCCTGCAACGCTCATTAGTGGGCGGGGACACGCTGGTGTGGCAGCTGTAGGCAGATATTTTGTTAGTTTGATGTAATTTGTTTTTATATTTTTATTTTACATTTGTGCCTCTAGCGCCTGTAAACAGTGACTTCAAGCCTCGGATGGTAGACCCTGGAGGTTAACCTTGAGGGTTGTGACGGTTGGCCTTCGCCCATGGTGTCTTAGGCAGGGTTTTTATAGTGACGCCTGTGATTAGAGGCTCATGCCTCGTATATTCCCATAAAGTGTTGCATGAGATGCTACAAACTCGAAGATCACAATGAAAAAGACTACTAAAATAAGAGTATAAGGTCTGCTCGGAAGAGCTTTAGAACAGCCTAGTACGTATAATAATTAATCGTATATTCGCATGCTGATAACGGTTCACCAATTGATCGCCTATATGATAACGTTCAGGTGTACATAGGGAACGGCCGCAGACAGGGAACGGCCGCATATATAAACAATGTAATTAGCACGTCCGACATTTCGGCTTCCCGTTTTCGTCCGGCCCGTCCTGTCGGACGTGCTAATGGGCCCCAGACATAACTACGTCACGGTTTGTTTACATCGGTGCATTGTGGGGATAAGGCGGGGTCGCCGCGGGTGGACCTACGAAGGGAAAACTACGGCGATGGAAGAATTTCGAGTTATTTGCGCGAAATTGATATTCCAGGTGCTATATTACTGTGCTCTGTCGCGCTGACAACACTATAGAGAAGACCTGAGGTAATGGCTGATGTGCAGAGGCTTCTAAACCAAGAAAACAGAGTCATAACAGAGCAAAAGGTAAGCAGCTGGTAGGTACGAAGTGTCCCTATACTTGCTTACTTTTTAATGAGACTCTGCTGTGACTGTTTTCCTGGTTTTGAAGCCTTTCACATCAACCATCCCTCGGTCTTTTTCTATGTTTTCAGGGCCGGGAANTTGATTTGTGCTCCTTGATCACCATACGAGTCGATATTTTCGACTATACTTGCGGTATGCTCCCGCATAGTGCCGGGATGGAAGCTTAGTTGGCATAGTATTTGCTCATAATCGATCGTAGCGATCGATTATGTTCGACACACTTCGTTCTCGCAATGCGTCGCATAAAGCGCATCCACAGAACCAAAGATCATATATTTCCGTGTCCTCGACTGATAGTTTCAAACCACTGCAAATCATACTCTACATTGTCCGATTCGCTCTACAAGTTAAGTCATGGTGCATGAGTGCATCGCTTGCGACCGTCCGGTACGCGCACGCCAGCAGGGGATCCAGTGCGATGGATGTGACCGGTGGCAACACCGCACGTGCGGCACTGGCCTTACACAGGCCGATTATCGTCGTGCTGTACAGAATGGAGAGATTGAGTGGGCCTGTCAAAAGTGTGTTGACCAACCGATACAGGCACAAGCAGCTCCTGATCAAGATGTGTCCGTTCAGGACCCGAATGCGTCCGACCTCGGTGATTTTGCGGAGCCGGACGAGCACGATGAATCGCAAATGGACGATCCGACACCGGTGATAGTCAACGTACCTCAACCGGTGGGACCAACAACGTACCAGCTTGTTGTGGGAGGTTCCAGTAAAGGACAGGTAAATACGGATAAAATTTGTAAATTTTACTCATTTCAGTTTGATTATTCTGTGTATTATACAATGACATTATAATTTTGCTAAATCATACATAAAATGCAAACAATATACAATATCATTTTGTAAATATATTCGAGAAATAGAAACATTTTAACGCAAATTAAAACATATTGAGTATAAACATATAAGCATAAAAATGATAAAAAGTTGTAAACATGTTAAAGTTATTTGTTATATAATAAATTTCTGCGTCTATGTAAAATGTACTGCATCATATAATCTCATTATTATGTTTTGTCTTTCCCTTCACAGGACATTTTAACCGACAGCCTGGGCTACCAGTACGCCAGGAAGGTAGACAAGAGGAGGGCTGCAACAAATTCCTTTTTTTTTTGCCTAAATATGTTGAATGTACATTCAAAACACTTTTTTTTTTGTTATACGGCATACCCTAACCAGGGTACCAAAATAGTTGGATTGGGTTATGATGGGAGGAAGGACAAGACCAGGGCGATGGTGCCCGACAGCTATGGGAAACTGCACCCAAGGTTGATCAGGGAGGAGCATGAGTCAGTGACAGAGGAGCCATCTGGAAGGTACCTTTGGCACTTTGTACCAGAGGACCCGGTGCCACCTGAGAAGCCTGCGTTCAAGGTGACTCAGGCTCTCTATCATCTGCTGGTGACATACGACTCCACCGACTCAACTGATCGTACTGCAAGGTGACTCAACTAGGGCCAACACGGGGTGGAAGGGTGGTACTCACGCCCATTTGGAAAAGATGCTGGGACGCAGGCTCTTCTGGAGTATATGCGTGTTGCACACAAACGAGTTGCCCCTGCGCCACCTTATCACCAGCATCGACGGGCCTACCTCATCTGACACTGGCTTCACGGGTCCAGTGTGCAGTCTGCTGTCCAGCGTGAATGAGATGCAGTACAACGCAGAGTTCAGAGGAGTGCCAGGCGGTGAAGATCTCACGGAGATACCGGAGTATATCCTGGTCAACATGTCCACTGACCAGCAGGTCTCCTACCAGCTGGTCCAGGCTGTGAAGTGGGGCGTTCTCCCGTCCGAGCTGCAGGAGATCAAGTGTGGCAAGGTGTCCCACTCCAGATGGCTCACCACAGCCCAGTCGCTCGTGTACATGTGGACCAGAAAGCATGGACTGATTGGCAAAGAACTGAACACCATGGAAATCCTAGTCAAGTACTGCCTGCAGGTGTACTTCAAACTCTACTACGACATCAAGGTTCACCACAGACTAGAGGACGGCTCCAAGCACATCCTCACGCAGCTCAGAGTGATGAGGTCGCAGCCCAAGAAGGTCCAAACAGCTGTGACCTTCTACGTGCGGACAGGAGCATGGTTCGCACACTCAGAATGTGTCCTCTCGCTGATGGCGAGTCAGAGTGAGGACGACCGCAGGTTCGCCGTGACCCAGATTTTGAAGCTGAGGGCTGGCGAGGAGTATGGGGTAAGTGGAGTATGGAGTACAGTGTAAGACCTCGCATCATATTAGCGTACTGGTTATATATTTATGTGTTAATCTATACTAAGACAGGATGTCTGAGTGTCGCCTAGCGGATGCTGAGTGCTGACACCTTTTGATGAGGTTATGTTGACGAAGTATCACGCCATGGCCCATAAGAATGACGTGGACAGTCAACCCGGTGTCTTGATGCAACACGTAGACACACCTCGCCCCTGGCTCTGGACTGCACGCACAAGTTGTGTGTGTGTGTCATCTCAGCGCTCTGCCCAAGAATGATGACGTGGATAGCCTGATCTTGGGAACCACGACGTAAACACCTTCACTCAACGGCTCACCGGAACAACAGCTTCCGGGCAGCTTTCCTCATATGCGGCAGACGCAAGCCAGAACACAGAGATTACGAGGAGACGCGTTACAGGGCGCTCCTACTCACGACACCTTTCAGAGTGTCTGTTTGTACTCCACACCCAGGAGGTGTGAGAGTACCTTGTCACGACTTTAATTGTTCCCGGCTCTGTCTATTAGACATTAGTTGCATTGGCCGTTACGTAACGAACAGCGTGACATTATTAATGTATAAACCTTCACAAGTGTACATATATATACAATATCTATATTTTGTAGTATATTGTCTTACTCGAATCCTTTGGCACTAAGAAAACTTATAAATTACGTAAGAACCGTTCGACCACGTTAAGCCCATACATACCACTTTATTTGACGTGTACCTCTGGGCAACGAAGCAAGTTACCAGCCCGTCAAGAGGGCGTCATCCGGCAATCAACCCTTACAGGTTAGTTAACCAGTATCAACATGGAGTGAACCCGTTATCCGTAAAATAACCATACTAAAAAGGGTAACATAATTGGGGCAGCGTTGATATATCTAAATAGCTGTGACCCCTGTTACCTGTAACAACACACAGATAAGGGTAACATAATTGGGGCAGCGTTGGGATATCTAAATAGCTGTGACCCCTGTTACCTGTAACAACACACAGATAAGGGTAACAACATATCCCCCGTGTGTGTATGTAATACATTTTATATTATGTTATAAAGTGTGTAAAATTGTGGGTTACGGTGTGCACGTTGCACACAGTTGCCGTGCACAATACTGTTTTTGGCATTTGGCGGTCTAAATACTGGACTGAGAGCGGATTTGGAACGAGTATAGGACAGGATTTTTGGAGCTCTACAACTTTGCTTCTGTGACTTTTCCCGTATCTATACGGGAAATGCGTTCTATACTATAAAAAAAGCTTCAACCCTGTTTTTTGACTCTGGGAGGGGTCTGCGAAAAAAAATATATAGAACAATTATTATTGTTCTTCGCAAGATGTACAATTGGTATTGAGATCATTGTTACGTCTGTAGGACAAAAAACCCTTTAAAAAAAATTTTTTGGCAGCTTAAAAGGGTTTCAAAAACACTACCTTTTTTGGGGTTTTTCCCTTTTTTTTTACTATAAAACTATTGACCCTAGACCAAAAATTGCACGAAAAACCTTTTTTTTAAAGCTCAACCTTTATCTACCCTAACATCCTTTGTTTTTTTTTTACTTATATAAAATATTTTTCCAGTTTTTTGGGATATAGTTTTTATTTTTTTGGCCCCACCCTTGTCCCGTTCAATGACCAGAAAGTTTAAATTGATGCCCATACATTTTCCCTTTATCCGTCAAAACATATTGTTGTGTTTTGAGGGAGAGCGTTCTGCAGGAATCGTTTTTCCTTTTTTAAAAAATGTACATTTCTTATTCGCAAACGTTTACCATGTTTTGCAATTTTCACTTGATTTCTGGAATTTTTTTTTGGGTAATTTATGCCTTAAAAAAAAACTTAATTCGGTCTTTTTATCAATGGAATTTAAACTGCTTATCCCAACGGGGCCGGCCTTTGAAATCTAGATTTTTTTTCCAAAAACGTTTTTCGTTGCTAATACGGTTTTGGGAGTTTATTAGGGGAAACATTGCTTCCCCCTTTTTTTCCGCCCCTCGTACTGATACTTTCCCAGGGCAAAAACGTTTTTTTTTACCAAACAAAATTCAAAAAATGCGCTTCAGTCTTTCAGTTTCCGTCTCAGGGTTTAAAAAGTACCCCTTTGCGAGCTCTCTCTTGAAAGTCAAGGGGGGATTGCGATAGAAAAGGGCTTGTGACTCCACCCGGGCCTATATTTAATATCTTAATTTTATTTTTATTTTCTTTTTACCTGTTGCCCCTTTTAAAGGCTTTTATCTTTTTTTGGGGCCTAAAGGGGGGGGCCCTTATTTTTTATTTCTAAAAGGGCTGAGATGGCGGGGCCCTCGTCGGGGTTGTGGGGCGGCGGATTTTTTGAGTAAAAATTAAATTAATTGAGGCATGTTTCCCCCTGGTCCCCTCTCCCACACTTGCAGCCCGGGGGGGGAAGTTGATGGGCAGCATGTGGGTGTTTTCCGGCTACTCGACAGGGAAACCAAAAAGTGCCCCTCCCGGGGGAGTCTTGAACTAGACCCCAGTGGTTGTTACCCTGGGGTCCCTGTACCCCCAGGGGGTACGAAACCTTCCCACCGGGGGGTACGAAAAATGCTGACCAAAAATTCAATATCATTTTTTAAAAGGGAAAGGGCTGGAATTATATATATATCCATTTTTTTTGTCTGTCTTGTCTTGTCTTTTTGCATCTTTTTTGGGAAAAAATTGGAGCTGAACATAGGGGTTCCTTTTTTTCCACAGGGAAGTGGGGTTTGGCTCTCACTACTACTTACACGTGCCCTTCAAAACTACACAAGAAATCAAAGGTTTTTTAATAAATAAAAGGGCAGTGACATTGCTAAACCAAATTTTAAAAACCCGGGAGTTCATTTTGTCCTTACATACCTACAGATGTTTTCACGCACTTGAACGATTTGAACATCTCCATCCGGGAAGAATGCTGAACATGATAACTGTCAGAAAATTTTTTTGGGGCCTTACCCAGAAACCCCCAATTTGGATAGGGCCATTGGGGAGAAAAAAATTTTCCCCTAACTTAACTTTTTTTAAAATTAAGCTGCTTTTGCGAGGAAGTTCCATCGTTACGGGAAGGGGAAAGAGCTTTTGAAAGGGCTGATTCCTTCCTTCCGGGGAATACTTTCATCATGGAGGGGTTTTTTGTGGCACAGAGAGGATACGGGATCCATAAAATTTTTAAACGGTTTCCCCTGGAAACAGTAAATTTTGAAAGATGATCTTGTTGAGCTGCGGGCCCGACCAAACCCCAAATGCAGCAAAATTTAATGTTTTTGGTATCCCACAACTAAAAAACTTTTCCCACAGTTAGAAGAAAGAGCTCTGGAGGTCATTGTGCCATTTAAACCCCACTTTCTTAGCTTTTTTCAACACTACTAACCCCCCAAACCCCAAAGGGTTGGGAAAACCGCCCTGGATGAAAATGACGACTGCGTGGGGGACTTCGGGAACTCTTTTTTAAACATAAATAATTGTGAAAAACAAAAACCCAAAAAAGGTCACTAAAATGTAAAATTGTGTATATGTAGTTTTGTGTTAGTGAAAAAAAAAGGGTTTTTGTTCCCTCAAATTTAAATATTTTTTTTCTGATGGGGGGTTACGAGAAAAATTATGAGTTTAAAAGGGGTTTACGAGCACTAAAAAAGGTTAAGTAAACCACTTAAACTAGAGACTCAAAACCACTGGCAAAAAAAAAAACCCCCCCTGAAAGTTCCCTATAAAAAAGATACAAAAGGAAATACAAAACCCCTGGATAAATTCTAGGTCAGCATGTTTGATTAAGCTTTGAAAAAAAGGAAAAAAATCTTTTTATTTTTTTATTTTTTGGGGGAAATGAAAAAATTTAAATTTAAACCTTCCCCATGTTCACATTTCCTGGTTAAATTTTGGTTTTTTTTAGTAATGCAAGGGACAGTCGTTTCGGGGACAGGTTTTTTTCCAAACTGGAGGGGTTTTCGGAAGACTGACGCCGTAAAAATAGTGTCACTTTTTCCAGTAGAAGACAGAGACAAGATTTAAAGAAGTCAGAGACAGAGGCTGCCGTGACAAGTTATTTTGTCGGCCTCCTCAAACCCAATCCACCCAATCGGGTACTGCTATTTACATATCCCCCGTGTGTGTTGTAATACTTTTTTACTTTATAAAGTGGGGGAAAAATTTGTGGGTTAGGGTTTGGCACTTTGGCACACGGGTTTGCCGTGCACAAAATTTTTTGGCATTTGGGGGTCTAAATACTGGAAAAAAGAGGGATTTGGACCGAGTATAGGGTTTGGTTTTTTGGGACCCTAAACTCTGCTGAATTTGATTTTTCCCGTTCGATAGGGGAAAATGCTTTCTTTACTATAAAAAAAACCCTTAAAAACTTTTTTGATGGCAGGGTTCTGAAAAAAAAAAAATATTAGAACAATTTTATTGTTCTTCGCAAGATTTCCCAATTTGGTATTGAGATCATTTTTACGTCTGTGGAAAAAAAAACTCAAACCCTTTTTTTGGGCCCACCCTTAAAAAAATGTCAGCCCAAATCTTTTTTGGCGTTCCCCAAATTTTTTTACTATGAAACTATTGACCCCTGCCCAAAAAATGACATGAATTTTTTTTTTAAGGGCTCAAAGAGATCTACCCAAAAGATCTAGGGTTTTTCTTTTTGCTAATCCCAGTTTTTTAGTATAACTTTTTTTAAAATTTAGCCCCTCCTTGTCCCGTTCAATGGACCAGAGCTTATGATGCACCATAAACTGCCCTTAAATCTTCATCCGTCTATAATAATTCTTTGGGTCGAAAAAAAAAAAAATTGAAGATATGGTTCGGGGACTTAAATAAAAGCGGATTATAGGTAAATGCCCCTTTCCTAAACTGGGAATCGGGATGTTCAATTAACCTACCACTTTCCATTTTTTTGAGAACCAGAACGAAAATCATGAAAAAATAGGGGGTTAAAATAAAGAAAGAAAAAAGGTTTCACCAATGTTTTCATTTTAAAACTCTTAATCTTTCTTTTCTCAAGCCTATTTGGGGCCCAGTGCATGTTTTTGAGCCCTTTTGTGTTTGTGCAGTGGGGCAGGGGGGGGTGTGGGGGCTGCGTATTTGGCGGGGGGTTTAGCGGGGCTGTGTAGTACTTTTTTTACCTATGATCGTACAGTTTGACATATGTTTAAACTTTTTTTTTTACTCTGCGATATGATGTTTTTTGTTTTAGTAAAAGCCCAAATTTTTATTTGGGTTTACCGTATATATTCCCTTTGGTTCCGGCTGTGATGGAGCGCCGAAAACTGTGTGAATGATGGGACAGTTTTTTTTTACATATGGGGAATTTTTCCCCCTGACAGCCCTGAAGAAACCTCTTACAAAAAATTTTAAAGCACTTATCTGCATTATTTAAAGTCCCGTATAGGTGACAAGATAAAAAGGGGGGCCCCTCACGTACCCATGAAACCCCCCTGGGGGGAACCCAAATTAAAGGGGGAATGGTGGGCAAAGGGGCCATCAGGCATGGCTTTTGGGCCACCCAAATGGGGGGGGCGTAAAACAAAAGGATCCCCAGTACTGACGGGCTCCCTTCTCCCTCCTAACATCAAAGGATATTTCAGAAAAAAAACGCGAGCTAAAATCGGGTACCCTGACGTACCTTCCCATCAACCCTTGCCACAGGGTCCTGATCCCCCAAGTTCCAAATTTTCCCAAATTTTCCAAGTGCTAAAGTGAATCGTTTCCCGAACGGGGGAGGATAACCCCTTTGGATACAGACTTTCAAAAATGGCAGACAACAGAGGGGCCCAAAAATTCATCAGCCCAAAAAATTCTACATGCCCTTGAGTCCAGTCAAATTATAAAATACCTAAAACCCAAATTGCTTAAAGAAGGTTTTTTTGCTTTGATGGTTCATTGGCCCCCATGAACATCATATCAAAAATTTTATCTAAAATTTAAACCCCCCCAATTGCCCAAATTTTGAAATAAATTCAAGATGCCCCCCATTCAGAATTAAATTTTACAGCAAATTTTTTTCTGGGGGGTTTTTTAGGGCCCATAAATGTTTTGCCAACAGATGGAATTTTGTTTCAATCTATCAAAAAAAGGCTAACCCGTCATGTATGATGTCACTTTTACGTATTTAATTACGCCCCATGAGGGACGTAGTTCCCTGATTTTTACTAAAATGGGAATTTTTTGTACCTTGTTTTTTTAAATTCCCCTGTGGGAAATTTGGGTTTTGTTTGCTTTTTCTTTAGCCCTAGAACACTCTTTGGGACCAAATACTCCCTACTTTTTGCAAAAAACCAGTGCACTACTTACCGTGAGTTACAAGTCCTTTTTGCCCGCCCCTCAGTCACGTCAATAGTTTGGGCTTTTGGGAAACAGGCACACCACGACATTCATAAGGCTTTTGTACTTTTTCGGCCTTGCTTTCTGCAGCTGCATCCCGTTTGTGGAGCTTCCCCCCCTTTTCACGGGGACATTATCAACTTGAAAATATTGTCAGGGGCAGGGTGACAGTCCCTTGTTCTAGGGGATAATTTTTCCCTGCAGATCCTGCCAAACCCCCAAACTACCCGCCCCCAATGCCAAATCCTCCTCCTTTGACATCCCAAAAATTTAGCTTGGGAAAAAAGGGTCGATATATGTGGTTTCGGGCCCGGGATCCCGTGTGGGTGGGAAAATTTTTTATCTCTACGCTGGGGCACACCTCACTACTTTTTTCCTTGAACTTCCTTATCCTTTAGGAATTTTAAGGGCTTTTGTTTTTGCCTCCGTTAATTCTACTAGGACCCTTTTCCCCCGAGGTTTTTATCTCCCACCCAGTGGAAAAAATTTCCCAAAACTTGTCCCTGCTTTGCCAAAAGAAGTTTTTTTGACAGGGGGGGGGGCCCTTTTTTTGAGGGAGTCCCCTTTCCCCAAACCCGTACAATCTCGAAGTTGTGTCAAAAACCCCCCAATGGCAGGATGATGGGTAAACAGGTAGCACAGCTTTTTACCCAGAGAAGGCGCAAAGATTGATCTGCCACTCTCCCAAAATTTTTGTGTTTTTTTCTGGGTTTTACGCTTTGTCCGTCCCAAATGTCAATCATCCATTTCCCCTTCAAGCAAAGGTGACAAAGTAACACCAGAAAGGGCGGTTTTCTTCTCCGAAACATGTGTAAACACCAATTTTTTCGATTCACCCCGCAAAGCAATCAAAAGATCAAGGGGTCACCTTTTCAGGTTTCAAATTTTTTTGATACCTGGGTTTGGGTTTTTCAGAAAAGGAAATTTTATGAATTTTTTTTTTTTGGGTTATTTTGGGCGGGTTTTTCCCAAAAAAAGTTCTTTTTTTTGACTTAGGCCATGCCCGCCGGGGGGAAAAACCCTGTGGACCAACGGGAAACCCCTTTTATCGCCTGAGATGATCAAATATTTTGTGGACTGTCCCCTTTCATATCCCTCGAAAACGACAAATTGGGTTTGCAAAAGTGTTACTACTTGGGCGTCGTAGAAGCTAAGAGTCAAAAAGTTTCACCCCCTTTTTCCCGGGGGGAAAACTATGAAAGAGAAAATTTCGAAGGGCATTGACACTGGTTTGCTGTCCCCCGGGGTCTTTCTGGCCTTCATTTTATGAAGTTTGGGCGGTAGCGCATCACCAGTTGTGGCTTGTTTGTTGGGGGAGAAGACCGTGTTTTTCAAACAAAGCTTTTTTCGGGTTTCGCAGGGAAAATTCATAAATTTTAATAGATGGGCCAAGCTATGCCCTGTTTTTAGCTAGAATTTTGCACCTCTGAAAGAGGAAACTGAGGGTCAAATTTTCAGTTTTTTTGCCCTCCCAAACCCGCTGTTTCAGTCCCATTTTTTCTTTTGTTCCTTTCCCTTTTGAAGGGAAAAAATCAAATGCGTTTTGTCCCATCATTTTTTTCCAAAATAGCTTTTCCCACTTTCCTTGCTTCATGTGGGGTTAAAACGAAAGGGAAATTGCAGTCACGCCAGTGGCCTTTCCTGGCAAAGTCCCTTTTTCTGACACGAATGGGTTTGGGATCATTTAGGACTGGAAAAATCTGTAAGTGGGCTTTATATCGCGTTCCTTCCGTGCAACAAAAAGGTTCCTTTTGCTGATCATAGTACGTAAAGTTTTTCCCCGTAAGTTTTCCCGCCTCGATTTATTTTATGTCAGCACAGGCGGGCATTGCAAAAAGCCAGCCCTGGGCCCCCTGCTTCTCTTCCATACCCCGGCCCCTTTTCCAAAAACCCCCCCTGGTTTTTATTGTCCCCATAAAAGCCTGTTCCTTTACTAGGTCACTAGGAAAACCCGCCCAGAACGGGGCCCCGGGGCCGGGTGACAAAAAAACCAGAACTGAACTTTTTGTAGACTCAGGGTTTTTTTTTCAACCCGGGATATCCCGAAGATGGATCTGCACTGATTTAAATTTGTGGTTGTGTCCAGAGCGGAAAAATAGGGGTGCAAATTTCCCGGAGACACCTCAGGTACCAACTGAAATTTCCCCCTTTTTTGAGTTTCAGAAAGTCTTCAGCAAATCCCCCTTCCCAGTTTCTGGTCCAAAGGGTTTTCCCGTTTGGGAAAATCAGAAAAAACGTTTTTTTCTCCTTTCCCCAATTTTTTCCTTTATCCGGTCAAACACATCCCCCTGGCAAAAACCCCTTTGTCAGTCATCTCCTCTTTCCCCCAAAAAATCACAGCCTTTCAGGGGCCCCCGAAAGGGCCTCTGAAGGGACTGGGAAAGTCTTTCCCCTTCTTTAAAAAAAATGGGAAAATCATAAAAACGTTTTAAAAATCGCATTTAAAAACACGTCTACCAGAAGTGTCCTCTAAAAGCCCTTGCAATGCCTTTCCAAATAACATGTGCTCCACAGCATTGGGGCCCCATAAACTTGCCCACGTTTCCTTCAAGGGGCCCCACCTTCCAAATTTTTGGACCGATACTGCCAAGGAATCTTGGGTGTGAAAAAACCCCCCAAATATCAGTATGATTGGGTTGGAAATGTGGCTGCGTTTCATTCAGAAAGATTGTTTTTAGATTTCCACCAGAGAGGGGTGGTCGAATGGTTTTCCACTGGAAAAGGGGCCTTGGGGGATTGTTTCAGTCCCCAACGAAGTGGAGTTGGGAAATAAATTTCATGTCAAACATTTGGGTCAAGATCCAACATAGGGAAAAAAGTGAAACTAGACTTTCCTGGGGTGGTCACCCTTTCGCAATGCCTGCATCCTTCCACTCCAGCCTGGAGAAGTGGTCGAAGGGACCATGATACTTTCCACAAAGTGGGCCAGTTTTCCCCTTGGGTTTTTGGCTATTTAAACCAAGGGGCAATTTTTCCCGAATAAACCCAAAGGGAACTCTTCCCCTTTTAAAGGGATCTATGTAGCGAAATTTCAATTTTGTTTTTTCCCCCCGTCCAATGCCGTTAAGAGGTTGGGTTTGTCGCGGAAAGAAAATTTTTTTTTTGGGATAAAGGGGTCATTGTCATTATGATTTCCCCTTGCATGGACGTTAAAAACGTCCACTAAAAATCCTCAGATTAAAGGTCGACATTGTCGGGTATGTAATGGGCCCCAAAATGTCCAGCTCCCGGGAAAAACCGTGCCCTTAAAACAAGCCGCAACCCTTTATTTAAAAATTTTAGTAAACCCCGAATAAAGGGAAAAGCAAGCCCCTGATTATTCAAAATATCAATTAAAAACCGCCCCATCCGTACTGGGGGGCATTTGAAAACCAAAACCTAAGGGAATAGGACCAGAACAAACCCTTTGGGCTGGGAAAATCTTGGGAAAAATGCATTGGGCCAAGGGGAGCAAAATTTTTAGGGTCCTTTGTCTTTCCTGTTAGAACACGGTCCCCGAAAAAGTGGGGCCAAAAAAACCTGGGACATTTTAAACCAAATTTTCTTCAAGTGAGCTTAATTTTTTACATCGGGATAAGTCCCCCTTTGAAGTTTTAAAGCCTTGATTTTATTGGAACGAGGTCTTTCGCAGCATTTTTTTAAATTTTTGTTTTTTGTTGATTTTCAATCTGTCGACGGGGGATCAAAAATTTTGCAGTATTTTTGGGGAGCTTTTGTTCGGAATGTGAACCCCCATCTGGGGGGGCCCCTTTATATTGGTTTTTACAAAAAGGGAAACACCCAAATGCTGCCAAGTTTCTGAGCATAATTTTGGGCTATTGCATTGGGGTTTAAACTGGGGCATTTTTTTTTCAAAGGTCGTAACGGTAGTTTTCTCATCTCATCTTGTCTAAGGTCTCAACCACTTTTAAGAAAGGGTTTTCCCCTGACAATCAGACCCCCGGCCTAAATTTTGATAAAACTGCGTTCCTTCCCTCACTTTTTTTTAAACCCCAGAGGGAAAAGGGTAGGGTTTTTTGAGCGAAAATTAACACTGCAGACATGATGAAGAGAGCGCCGGGAGCCCGGGAAATCTATTGCGTTCCCTTTTTTTATGCCTTTTCATTTCAGCCCAGCTATCCCTCATCACCCCCCTCATCCAGGGCCCGAAAAGATAGATTTCTGAAAGTCGTATTCCTTCCCAGAAAATAGGGCCGGTTTCCCTTTTTTTCTGTTTTAAAAATCTTTGTAAACCCCAAAAGGGAAACAGTGGTCTTTTTAAAAGAAAAATTTTGGCGTTTCGAGGCGAAAAGGGGAGGTGGGCGAGGTGGCTTTTGCAGGCATATTTCCCCTGATGCCTTTTTCTTTGCGGGGGATATTTTGGTCTATCGATGTGAAACTGCCCCCCCATAACTTTTTTGAAGTTCTTTTCCCCTTTCCCAAACTTGGGAGAGAGGAGTTTCCCCGGGCTTCACTGGAACATTGAAAATCCTCACAGCGGGGGGAAACCCGGGATTTGACTGTTGGGTGGCCCCTTCCTAAGGCTTTCACGCAGAGGATACAGAAACTCATTTCCCGGGGGAAACCCCTGGGAAACTCCCCCTGTTGGTGGCCATCTGAAATAAAAAGTAATGTTTTGAAAAAACATGTTTATGTTTTTTTTTTTTTTTCCAAAAAACAGCATTATATAATTAAAATGGGTGAGGGGCTTTAAAAGCGGGGCCCCCGCAAAATAAAATTAAAAAAGAAAAGAAAATGCACTTAAAAAAGGGGGGAAAAAAAAAACAAGTAAAAAATATGAAACAAATCTCACAAGGCCCCAATGTCTATTTTTTTTTTATTTTTTTTTTTTTTATTTTTTTTTTCCCCCCGTAAAAATCAGGGACTACTCTGACAGACGAAACTACCATGTGACTCATATCATGAGGAATTACCTTATTGATAGATTGATATCACTTTTCCTTCTTTTGGCAAAAAATTTTTGGGGGCCAAAAACCACCAAAAAAAGTTCTGTACATTGAATTTGACAGGCGGCATTTTAAATTTATGCAAATTAGGGCCTTAGGGGGGTAACTTTGAGAAACTTTTGATATGATGTAGAGGGACTCTGGGGAAAAACTTTTTAAAAAAAAAAAAACCTTTCTAAAGCAATTTGTTCTAGGTTCGGCCTATTCGCATGTTTGACTGGACTATTTTGTTTATGCAACGTTTCCCCAAAGGGCATTGGCATCATCAGGTTTTGGTTTTGCTGTCTGATTTGGGTAGGGGGGACTGTAAATAAATTTATAATATTATATATATTAATATATATTATATATAATATATTTTTTTTTTTTTTTTTTTAAAGCCTTCCAAAATATAACAAAACAATGTGGTAGAAGTGCTGGAAATCACTATAATTAAAAAAAGAAAGGGGGATCGCCCCCATCTTTTTGCTCTGTATGTATTTCATTTTCTCTTGCTTTAATTTTTCAACTCAATTCTTTTTTCCCCCCCTTGTCTATTCCACCCAAAACCAACCTTTCCTTCGAGTCCTATTTGAAGCTCCCGAGCTGTGGGCGTGTGTGGCTCTGGTGGTTGTTCGATATTTGGGGTTCGAACCACCAATCCCCCCCCCCGGGAAGTTCGTGGGGCGACCTGCTGAAAAACCTTTTACGTACGGGCGTTACCTTTTTTGGGGGGCGAGAAACTTTTCCAAACCCCTTTGGTAATAGTGAGGGGGCGTTAGGGAACGGTGGGAGGCTGCACCACAGGCCCTTTGGGAATGGATATTTCTCCGGTGACTTTTGGAGGGGTAAACTTTGGAATAAAAAGAGGTTTGTACTCACGAGGATTATGGTGAATGAAAATTTTGTTTGGTGGGCGGAGGGACTAAAGGGTGGGTTTGAAGGGTCTGGAGAGAGGAGCGGGTTTTATCGATCCCCCCATATGGATCCTGACCTGCGTCCAAAACCCCGTGATGAGTTTGTCAGACTCTAATGACTTTGAAAGGGAGTTGTAGGAGTGGCCCCGGCGTCACGACGGATAAGACGTACTCTGACTCTGCTAGTTTGGGGGGAATGTAATTTTTCCTTTGGCCACTGGAGCGGGGGGAGTAATCCATTTTTGACAAAACGACGGGGAGGGCACCCCAACATTTGGTTCATGTAAATTGCCCGGTTAAAATTTGGAGCTATGTAAAGCCCCCCGGGAAAAGACAAAGAGTTTTACCATATTGGTTTTGGTGGGCACATCGTAAATCCCTTTTTGAAAGTAGAATAATATTAAAGGGGACCTGGTAAAGTCTCAGCCCAAGAAATGGGGTGGTTGTGACCCGGGGCATCCTTTAGGGGTCGGGGGAGCCGTTTCCCCCATGCCATTAGATGGGATGAAAGCAGTAGTACTTTGGGGGCTGGGCCAAAAGGGGTTATTTTAAGAATTTTTACACAAGGTTTTTAAGTCACCAAAAGTTGTGATTGGGTATCAGGAAAAAACCCATGATAAAATTTTATTTTTAAAAACACTTTTCGGGCAGACAGTCCCTTACCAAGCAACCCTTTCGGCAAGACAACAAATTTATAAATTTTATGATTATCAGGGTGATGACCCCAGGGTTCATGTTGGGCCAAAAATATGCAGAAAAAAACCCCCAAAAAGGGATAGAAAAATAAACAATGTCTGTGAAACAAAAATTCCACTTTTAAATAAAAAAACACATTTTTTTTCAATTAGGTCAATTATTTAACAAAATATAAATTATTTCCGAAATTACCAAGGAAATCAAATTTCTTCTAAGTAAGATCAGTACACAAACACACTCATACAACACACCATATTTCCCCAACTGTACGAAATGGAGGCCAGTGACTTTTTGTCACAAACCCCAGTTGACGTTGCCAGTCCATGCGTTCCTGGACACCCTTCAAACTTTTAGTGCCTGGAGCTGTCTTCAGATTTGGGGGCCTTGTTTGTGTTCAAAACGTGGCGAGTCCTAGTGCCCGCTCTGCGCGTCATTGACACGGGAGGTTGGGCCCCAAATTTTTTGCCCTGCGGTATGTCCGGGGGGGTCCCTTTTGCAAGGGGGTTGACAAAATGGGTCAATACCCAAGAGTAAAACATGCTCCAAGAGCTGTCAAGAAGTCTTTTAGGCTTTCTGCCCAATTTTTGAGGCTAGCCCCTGTTTTTTTTGTCTTGGACTGTCTGTCGCGTATGGTACTCAGCATGCCTTTTTCATCGTTGTTTTTTCAGATGATTTTTGGTCCCAGAACAGTGCCAAAAAAGACCAAACTTCGAGAGAACCACAAATGGTTTTGTAGCTTTTGTCTGGCCGGGAAAGACAAAAGGGGAGAAATTTTGGGAGGGCCCCTTCATTGGGTCCTTCGATACTGGCCCCCTTTCCTTTAGGAGGCTTTATTAGTGCCAGGTCATTTGATGGTGCTCGGCCACTCGTGCCCCGGGGTTTAAAAACCCCTGGGGCCCTTTTCGGGTTTTTAGAAAAATTTCCCCAAATTTAAATTTTTAAAAAGGGGGGGGTTTTTAATGTC
>JACEEZ010016685.1:0-25000 GCA_016584305.1 Chionoecetes opilio
GTGTTGTGTGGGTTGGTGGTGGTGGGGGGGGTGTGTACGTGGTGGGGTGGTTTTTTTTCACTAGTTGTATTTACAGGGGCCAAAGCAACGCCCCCGTATTGGCCCCCGTTTCCCTAAAAACTTTTATACCCCATGTTTGGTTGCCAACCCGCACCCCCCGGGGCCCCCCCCCGCTCCCCCCCCCCTTCCCCGGGTCGGGCTTTTTGGCCCCCCGCCGCTCCCCCCCGGGGATCGAACCCCGGATTTTCCGGCTGTGAACCGAGGTGCAACCACTACACTACGGAGTCCCTGGTGTGTGTGTGTGGGTTGTGTGTGTGGTGTGTGTGTGTGTGGTGTGTGTGGCGTGTTGTGTGTGTTGGTGTTTCATCAGTTGTATTCATCTAGTTTTATTTACGGGGCCTGAGAAAACGCTCGTAGGGCCCCCCGTTCCATATAAACATTTATTTTATATTCCCCTTAGTGCTTAGTGTTGGCAAAGCCACCACCCGGGGAGGGGGGCACAACCCCGGCTAACCCCCGGGTCCCCCATTCACTGCGGGGTGAACAGGGGCTCTTTTTTAAGAAGACCCCCCGTCTTCATCCCCGCCCGGGGATCGAACCCGGGATTTCTGGGTTGTGAGCCGAGCGTCAACCCTTCATACGGAGCCCCCCCCCCCGTGTGTGTGGTGGTGTGGTGCGGGGGTCGTTTTCTAAATACTCCCGCACGGCCAACTCTACGTCGCCTGCCAAGGGTTGGCTGGCTGACCCTTTCAAATTTTTGGGCCCCCTGGGGATCACACGGAACGTGGTCTACCCCGGACCTTTGACGGGCCAACGACAGAAAGAACACGTTTGGGATTTTGCACTTTGTTGTTAAATATACTGCTCTACAAGCTAAATACGGGCCCAAAGGGCCACAAGCACTTGAAATTTAACTATGATTCAAATCAGACTCAAAAATATAAACTCCCCCACTTAACAAGGTCTCTAAAGAGTCTTCAAAAATTTCGTCTTTTACTCCTAATCTTTAATGGGCAAGCGCTTAATGTCTTTAGCAACCATGTCTTTTCTTATAGACCAATGTTTAAAAACTATTTAAAAAAATATATTCTACCCCGTACAAGGTTTTTCAAGGGCTTTAAAAATTCGTCTTTTCAGGCTTAATCCTTATGGGGACATTGATCCAAGGGACACCTTTAACAGGTGCAAAATTTGGGGTCCTAAGGGAAAAGCAAGAAAGCTCGTCAAAAACCCCCGGGGGGGATTCCCACCGTCGTACCCCACCCGGGGGGATAGTCAATAAGTACTCAAAAACCCCCCCAGTGGAGATCTGTGCAGTCGACCCAAAACAAGGGGCCAGACGGCTTTATTTTTTCTGTTTTTTTACATATCTAAAAATTTTTACGGTTTTTTTATCATTTCTGCCATTTAAAAAAATAGCTTTGTGTTTGCCATTATCTGATGCGTTGGGGTAGAAAAAATGGGCCAGAGGACGCTTGTGAAATTTTTAAGCCAGTATTGGGTCCACACAATGATGACCTCCCTTCCCGCTGCCGCCCGCTTCCCAATTAAAAACCTATATAAGGGCCCCCGGGGCTGATTTACCCTTTAAATTTGACACTTATTTACAAGGGTTTCATGTTACTCTCGGGGTTGTGTTGAAAAAACCCGTAATGGTCTGGGAAGAAAAAAGATGGAAAAGGGCAGAGCGGGAGGCAGGGGGGGATGTGCGGTGAACCCAATTAGCGACTCAAACTCCACTCGTTGGTTTCCTCTGTTGATTCTTGTTTCCGCCCGCGATGCACGTGTTTAAAAATTTTTGCATATGGCCCTAAGAGATCTCTACACTTTACAAGGTGCAACCCTCTTGATTGCGGATAATTTCACGGGGCCCCTTGTAGCTCCCTTATTTTCTTTTGTTTTATAACAGTAAACCCCGTGTATCCAGTGCATACAGCCAAACCCTTCTGAATTTTTTTCGAAATGCATCACTGGACGGATAGTGTTTTAAAACACTGAATAGCGGCGCCCGGGTAACGTACACGAGATATAGAACGAGGAAAAACGGATGATTACTACTGTACGTGCTTCACGTGACGAGGTGCAACTGTTTTGTATGCCTCTCAGTGTAGGGTAAGGGATTAACTCTATATGATGGTTTATGAGTTCTTATGTGTATATGTTCTACTGCAATTTGTATTATTATCATATCGTCATGTGATATTATAAGTCTGTGTACTTATAATAATAGTATAAATACGATGGTTTTGGTGAGTACAAGTACTACAATCTGTGCTGTTTTGGCAAGTTAAGTGAGTTCTTACTGTGTGGAGGGTTGGAGGTAACCATCGGATAATTCGGACTTTCGGATAATTCGACCCAGGTCTCCCCAGTTAGTTAGAATTAGAGAGGGATTACTGTACAAGAATGTCATCAATTTTCTGGTTTGAAGTGTAATATAGTGTGAATCCTTGATCAATATTTTATCTATCGGCCTTGTGCATTGATGAAGTGTCAATCTATCTATCTATCTATCTATCTATCTATATATACCTACAGGGCTACAGACTGTATAATAAACCATTTTAAAAACATAGTACATAATTTAATAGAGTTAAACTAGTACCTTAATGAACACTGTACTTCCAGTAATGATCTTTCAATTAGTAGCTTATAAGTTTTCTACTCAATTGAAGTGCAAGTGTGTGTGTGTGTGTGTGTGTGTGTGTGTGTGGTGTGTGTGTGTGTGTGGTGTGTGTGTGTGTGTGTGTGTGTGTGTGTGGTGTGTGTGTGTGTGTGGTGTGTGTGTGTGTGTGTGTGTGTGTGTGTGTGTGTGTGGTGTGTGTGTGTGTGTGTGTGTGTGTGTGTGTGTGTGTGTATTCATCTAGTTGTATTCCTCTAGTTGTATTTTACAGGGCCTGAGCTACACTCGTATGGCCCCGTCTCCATATCAACATTCTTATCATTCATCCTTATTGCTTAGTGTTGGGGCCGAAGCCACCACCCCGGGAGGCGGGTCACAAACCCCGGCTAACACCCGGTACCCATTCACTGCTGGGTGGACAGGGGCTCGGGTTTTAAGGAAACAGCCCATCTGTCTCTGCTCCGCCCGGGGATCGAACCCGGGACTTCTCGGTTGTGAACCAAGCGTGCTACCTCTACATACGGAGTAACCCAAGTGTGGGTGTGTGTGTGTGTGTGACCATTTCCATTCTCTTTCTTTGTGACCTTATTAAAAAGCACAAAATTCTTCCCTCACACTACCACACATTCTCAACACTCATTCATAGTAGATGTTCTCTAATGCTTTTTTCAATAACAGATTCCAATAATTTACCGACCACTGACGGTAGGCTAAGGAGTTCGAAAATTTTACATTAATCATCTATCTCCCTGCTTAAAATGGGAACTACATCTCCCTTCCTCCACATTAACGGCACCTCCCCTATGTTCAATCAATCATTGGGGGCATACGCCGGGGGGCGCGTCGCCTCGCCCACCCTACGACGCCACTCCCGGGGGTCACCACGCGCGAGTTCCCATGCAGGCTCCTTTCCCATAACAAGCAGCTTTTCGATAAGAAACATCAACTTGCCCCAGCCACGAGCCTTGTGGGCGCCCCCTTGGCCTCCTCCACGCCGGATTGTCTCCTACAGATACAACCCGATGAGAAGGATTGGTTTCAGGGTAGCGTGCCACATGCCCATATAGCCGTAGTTGGCGCTGACGGACTATGCAGGTAATAGGCCTCGATTCAGTCTCACGGTACAATCGCTGATTTGACACGTAATCATCCCAGCGATACCCCATGATAATGATTCTGCGAAGACACTTATACCAAAGGCATTGATTCTCTCTTCAAGTCACTATTTAGTGTCCATGTCTCACAATTATAGAGTAAGACAGGGATCACAAGCGACTTGAAGATCCGGATCTTTGTCCTCCTGCACAGGTACTGACAACGCCAAATACTCCCACTGAGCGAGTCCATAACGCCGTGGGCTATGCCAATCCGCCGTAAGACTTCTTGAGGTGACCCCCCGTCATTATGGACTGCACTACCAAGGTATGTAAAACTTTCCAAGATCTCAATGTCTTCACCACACGCATGAACAGACTGTACTGCTTCATCAAGTAAGTCTCCAAACACCTGGACCTTGGTCTTGAGCCAGGAGACCTCAAGTCCCAAAGGTTTTGCCTCCTCGTGCAGCGCCTCGAGAGCCATCACCAGGACCTCCAGCGACTCAGCAAAGATTACTGCATCATCGGCAAAAACAAGATCAGTGATCTTGGTGTTGCCGACGGATGCTCCACAATCACTTTGATCTACAACCCTGTCCAATACCCAGTCCATACAAGCGTTGAAAAGTGATGGGGCAAGGACGCACCCTTGCCTCACTCCTGTATTCACAGGAAAGAAGCTGGTTACACCTGCCCCACACTTCACAGCACTCTCAGTCCCAGAATACAGACCAGTTATCAAACCAATAGTCCTTGCAGGAATCCTGGAAGTCGCAGAAGATCCCAGAGTGACTCACGATGCACTGAGTCAAACGCCTTCTTGAGATCAACATAGGCTGCAGGCATCCCCTGTCGAAACTCACGTCGGCGTTCCACCAGGACACGAAGCGCTAGGATACGGTCCGTTGTTGACCTACCAGGCGTGAACCCAGACTGCTGAGGTCTCTGATGCTTCACCAGATGACTGCGAAATTTGTGTCAGCAATAGATGGGCAAGCACCTTGCCTGGTATGCTGAGCAGTGTAATACCGCGGTAATTGTTGCAGTCCTGACGGTCCCCTTTCCCTTTCCAGATAGGGACGACCAGCCCCCTTTTCCAGTCAGGAGGAATGGTACCTGATTGCCACACGGCAGTCAGGACAGCATGCAACCCGCGGATCATGGCCTCATCCCCAGCTTTGAGGAGCTCCGCACTGATATTACAAACACCAGCTGCCTTTTCACCCTTCAACCTTGCTACAGCCTCTCTGACTTCGTCCCAAAAGAGGGTCGGTTTCGGTCAATGGGAGGATTGGCATCCACTGCCTGTAACCCAGTGGTGTGAAGCTGCTCAGTTAGAGGGTCCACCGTGAACCCAAATGCCCAAAGTACTCAGCTCAACGAGCCATCTGCCCATTCATGTCCGACACGAGGCGCCCATCTGCTGTTCGATAGCACTCGCCCGAGAAGGAGACTTGGAACGGAGCTTCTTCAGGGATCGGTAGGCGGGTCGGGAGGTCATTAGCGTTCAAATGACCCTCGACATCCTAAGCGAGACTCCTAACATACCTCGCCTTGTCTCTCCCCAGGAGGGTTCTAGTCCGGCGTGACAGAGCCCTGTGCTGGTCCTGGGTCCCAGCCAGCCTGGCAGCGCGACTCTCCTCGATTTTCTCCAGCGTCTCCGTCGAGACAAAACCACGCCTTGACCTCGGGCGCTCCCCAATACACTCCTTGGCAGCCTGTAGAGTTTCACGTTTGAAGGTATCCCACAGTTCTACAGGGTCGTATCACAGCCAAACCTAAATACACTAACCACTAACCTTGTGACGACAGCGACGACGACATCAATCAATACAAACTTGTAAATGCTAGGCGCGTCAATATTTAAAATGCTACAGATCCTTAACCCATATAGACCAGAACGTTTTTTTCATTGTCATTTGGGTACCATTAGGTGATTTTTAGTTAGTATAAACAATATTTTATAGATATGACCTGTTTAGTACCCTTGTCCACAAGCTGATTTGGTATGTAAGTTACTTTTGTAATTTCATGGCTCATCAACAGACAATTTTTATATAGCAGAGGAAAGATCTGGGTGTGAAGGGGTTAACTATTTGCAACACAGTTCACAACTATAAGTTAGATGAAATTAAAAACCTATAGTAGTAGTAGTAGTAATGGAGGTAATAGCAGAAAACAAGGAAAAAATTGTAGTAGTAGCAGTAGTAGAAGTAGTTTGACATGATAAACGGCTTCACCACAAACGGCACTTCTTTTAACTACCGGCAGTGTGGTAACTCAGCGAGCAACAAGCCGACACACTCCACATGGCTTGAGGCACAGGTAGCATAGGCTTAATTGGTAACTGTGAAGGCCTCAACTATGTTGGGTCAAGTCTGCTTCCTCTGTACACGTTTTAACCTGTCTTAGTTCCATCCACATTAAGTCCCTTCGTGTCTTATAATTCAAGAATTATAAAAGCAAGTAGGAATGTCACAAAAAATTGTAAAAACACAAGAAAATAAGAAAATTGGTGGTAACAAGAACATCTTGGCAACTTGAAAGGAAAATCTTGGAAACTTGAAAGTAAAATCTAAAATCATAAAATAGGGAAAATATTGGTGACTTGAAAGAATGCTCCAAGCCAAAGGAAATAAAGCATATATCTGCTCGGTCAAAAACTTAATAACATGACGGGACATGTTAATAACTAATATTTGGTTTGAGAAAGCAAGCATGTAGGCCTCTTAATAACCCCCTACTTCATTACAATGACTTGCCTCGGTTGCTAATGCTCGATAAAGCAAGCAAGTATGAGTCTAATAACCCCTTAATTGATTATGGTTGCTAATGCTCGTCTTAATGCTTGGTTGCTAATGGTCGTCTTGTGCCTGCTGAATCTAACCTTCACTGCCGCTACACCTTAACAATACCGTAATGGCGTGAGGTTACATGGACTCCAGCAGCACTACACTCGTCCCTCCAATACTGACGGTCACAACCGCTGCTTCTTACTCCTTCAGTGGTCAGGATAACTCCTGTATTACCATTATTCTTATTCTTATAAACAGAGCTGGGTAGAATTTAAACACATTTCTATTTAAATAAGTACTTAAATATATTTGTATATTTAGAAGTGTATTTATAAATGCATTGGTTGTCATGTATTTAAATAAACTATTTAAATACCTTTATGAGTATTTAGATACATTGTATTTAAATACTCATAATATAAAAAATGTAAATACTTTTGTATCAGTTAATTTGGCCATAAACCCGCCCAACTATCTGGCAATCCTGATGTTAAGATGAACCAGTGTTTCCACTTGCAAGGAAATGTCCTCATTGTTAGGAAATTTAGGCCTGAGAAGTAGATTTTTAAGGAAACCCAAAATCTAAGGAAATCCTAAGGAAATCCATTTGTTTCGTTATGTTAAGATTTGTGTATATTTAAAATGTATTTACAAATGTATTTAAATACAATTAATGTATATAGTAATTAGTATTTAAATACATTCGTAAATGTATTTAGTATTTAGTATTTAAATACATTCGTAAAATGTATTTATTATTTAGTATTTAAATACATATCTCCCATGTATTTAGTATTTATTATTTAAATAAATTCAATGTATTTAGAGCCCAGCTCTGCTTATAGATACTGTTACTCTCTCAGTGCCCTACCGTCGACAACACTATAGTCGCCACTGCACTAATGTCGACAGCCGCCATATATTACGAATTTTAGCATCACTTCAAATGTGTATGTGCCACTGAAGACATGTATATAATATTAATTACTGTGCATGCCTCTTCGTGGCACATACAAGTCTGTAGTGATGCTAAAATTTGTAATCTTCGCCTTTAAAATGTGTCTGGTGACATTAGTGCAGTGGCGACTATAGTGTTATTGACGGTAGATAATTCCTGTACTATGATCCTTCTTATCCTTATAAATACTGTTACTCCCTCAGTCGTCAAGATAACTCATCGTCATTCTTCTCCTTAATACTAGTGGTCAAAGCCTTCACCGCATTAATTCCTTGGTGGTCCAGAAAACTCAGGCATTACAATCCATCAACAAATACAGGGGCTCCCCTACTTATGTACATTCGTTAAATATATTCCAAGATTATGAACAAATCTGTCTGTAAATATAAATTGTAGTTTTCATAGACATCTAATCCCTTTAACATATCAGACAAGAACTTAAATCAGTGTAGATAAATTAACCTCATCGAGACGTTCGACTTCATTAAAAACCTCCAACGGCGTGATTTAAGGATACGGTAATTATGAGAATACCATTGAATCGAGGCAGTGTGATTATGAATTTAACTACCCTATGTACTTTGATACTATGTCCCCTAATGTGCCTATATACTATGTTTTTGTTTTTGCTTTTGAGCCCCAGAAACCAATAAGCATGTCCACTTTGAAAAGTTCTGCAAATTAAACCCTGGTGGCATTTTCAGAATTGAAGAGGCCCATAAAAATTTTTTGCGAAAATGGTTAAAATAACAAAATCGGCATAACTGGAACTTATTCGTGGCCCATCCCATGTTAATTTTGAGTTAAAAAAATTAGCATAAATGTTATTACTTATACATAATAATAGTGATGAAAATTAGCAAAAATTATAATTAATAATATTATAATTAAAAATAAATAATAATAGTTTTCTCTTTTTTTCAGGTGCTGTCTGATGGCCGATTTTTGCAGTATTCCCACATCGGTAAGCAGATCAATCAGTTTGTGCAGAGGTCCATGATAAGGGCCTTGAGGGACCCCTACGACCCAGCATTGAAAAGAAGATGGTTTGCGTCTGTATTTGCGAGGAAGAGGTCCAATTGCCAGTCCCGTCCAGGTAAATGTCGTACAAATACATTCGACCTGCGTATTATTCTTAAAAAAGGGAAAAAGGGGAAAGACCCTTTGGGGACCTGTTGGGGCAATCTTTTTAAAAATTTACGTTCAAAACCGATTTTTTCAATATAAAAAAAGATTGTCTCATTGTGCAAAGAGTAATAGACTAAAATGTAGAAACAAGATACCCCGCACCGCGGGTACGGGCCATGAGCATTGACAAAGCCACCTTCAAAGCTAATTGAGAAAGCGGGGGATCGCCATGAGAGTGGGGAGATCCCCTTTAGACTTCGCGTATCCAATGAGTTAGATTTTTTTGCTGCTGAAGTCAAGCCACCCTGATGCGGTTTCCCTTTCTATGCGGGGCAAAAAATTTCCAAAGCGGAATACCCGTGATGGTTTAAAACGGGGGCGCCCTGTCAATGCCAAAAAACCCCGCGGCATTCCAAATTTTGGGCCAATTTTTTCGCGACAATGTGAATGTCAATTTTTCCTTGCGACGTAGACTTGATGGACGATATTTAGAGGAGAAGAGGGCTAAACCCCCCAAAAGGCTAGGACAGAAATTGGAGGAATTTTTCGGGCAGGGCTTGTTGGGACTTGTGATTTTGGGAAAAAACCCATTATCTTTCTTAATAAAAGTAACCACATCCTTGAATATTATGAGCCAGAAACATAAAAAAAATTCAATCATAGATATGGCAGCTGCAATCATACAAGATGATGTAAAGCCCTGTAATATGTTAACTTAAATACCGAAAATGACACAATTCAAGACGTGATAAAATGGTGGCTGACTCTTTGAAACGACTTGTAAATGTATAATAAAATCAAAATCTGACAAGGTGTCGGTTGTGAACCCGCCTACAGCACTTGCACAGGGCATAGTCTGCGTGTCGACCTCGTCTTTTGGTATCCAAATATGCAGAAAATTCTTTTTTTAACAACGCAATATGAGTTCAGAAAACAGTAGATATATTAAATATATTCATTTGCTGATGATTTAGGGAGGTTCAACGTCTATATGTGCACTGCTTACAGATAAACAATTGTTTCCGAAGGTATTTTGTTTTTTTTATATTTATAATGCACTGAATGTTAAAACCCCTCACAGGTCTTGGTACCTAGCTGTTATGGGTGGTATTGCATGTTTTACCCCTCTAGGTGGCAGAAATCCATCTGTCATTCCCCGTTCTACTGGAGAGACTGTGTTTCAAAACAGGTAATTTTGGCAAAGTCCCAATCAAAGTGTCAAAAACCTAGCACACTTGGTTTCAGTCGATCATAGTGGGGCCCTTGAACCCCCAAAGGATCCCCCCCCCCTTATTGAAATTGCCCAAAATGCTTGGAAGGTCGGGATAGCAAGTTTCTCTCTAGGTATTATGTGTCAACGTCTCAGGGAACGGTTTTATGCAAGTGCTGTGGGGGGAGATTATCAGAGAAAAGTAAGATTCAGATCCTGCCATTCGTTAACCAGGACCCCTCTCCCCTGACACCAATACTCTGTTTTGTGTTTGCACAAACTACTGAAAGAGCAGGGCTTGGTGTTTGTCCGTTACGTTCGTCAACCCCTCTAAAAAAAGCAACTAAAATTGTTAAATCATCCCATGACGCTAAAAAACATTGTCATTAGATTTGGAGGTTTTTAAAACCTATCATGACAAAAAGGGGATCATTGGGATATTGATGGGGGGTTTAGGGGTTTTGGAAGATCTATGGAAATTTTTTTATGCCCAAATCTGTAATCCTAGATGACCGGGCTGCATATGTCGCCATTCGCGCTCATCTTCTGTCGTGGGTACCATCATGCCAATTTACTGGAGACACCGGGATGCCTCAAAATGTTAATCTCACTCATACCCAGGCTGTACACACAGATCTGCTGAGGGGAGAATCTGCCACGTTCTGTAAAAAATGATATATGTGCCCAAAACAGCTCACACAGATCGGGGATGATCTGATAAAAAAATCTGCCGCCCAAATCAACTAAAAAGTTTTGGGTTATATTTGAAACAAGTGTCCCATTTAGATGTTTCATCCGAGCATAACCCGGGGATTGGGATTTAATCTCCCTACCGTCAGGAAATGATCCCCCCTGTTCCATGTTGCTGGCCCCTTTTAATGCAAGTCTGCCCGCCTCACCCTTTACCAAATGAAAGGGGATAAGTGATTCATGTTCCAACCAGTACTGCGACTTACCGAGCATGGGTATTTCACCCTCCGAAGAACAGACAAATTTGAGTGGAAACTTCAGCACCAGAATTGAAAAAGAATTGATGCGGTTGCTGAAAACTTTTCCCGGGGGATGGCTCTGGTCGAGGAATTACGCAGCACACTCAAAAATGGGTGCAGTATGCCCAGATGCATCCCCAAAATGCGATGCCCTGGTGTTCCTGCATCCACATCACACATTGATCATGTAAATCTCGTGCTAGCTACAGCCAAAGATGTTTTAAAAACTTGAGCCCCCCCTCAACTGGCTCAAAGTACCTCTCCTTTCATATGGGGACCATAGCTCTGGTCTGTGTACAAGCGGTGTTGTTGCTGGCAAAAGTGTAAATGCGATCAAGCAAACATTTTATATTGGGGTCAAGGCTGCTTCTTTAAAGACTGGCGAAACCTATGCTGCGTAAAAAATTTAAAAAAAAAGACCGTGGACCAGCATCAGTGGGGACAAAAAACAGGTCACTGTGCGAGGTGTTGAGGGGAGGTGAAAAAACAGTATTGTTTATGAGGGCACTGTGTGATCCGGGAGATTTGAGATGGAGGGAAAATCGCTTCACGAGTTGCCAAAAAGCCCCCTCCCCATTCGATAAAGGTATCATGAGGAAAACACTAAGAGTGTCCTTTCTGTGTTCTCAAATCGAAAGTGAATGTCCATCTAGAAATTCCAGATAAGCAGTTTCGTCCCTTTATGGGACATCTTTTCAAAGCTTGCCATGGCCTGCTGTCCCCTACAACCAGGTGTGTGACCCGTATGTATCCCCGTTTTGTTCACTATGGGCCCCGGTAGTAAAAGTGTTTTTACGGATATGGCAGTGCTTCCCGAAATAAACGCGGAACGCGCGAAGAGCCAAAAAGAACACTTCTCCTGACATTGTCTTTTTTGGGAAAAGAAAACCACAACATCAAAAAGGGATTCTTGGGTAATGGCAATAATAAGGGCCGCTTTAAACCCAAAAAATTAAAGAGAAATATAGGCTGTGGGTTAATTGCCAACAGGGTTTCAGAGCTGACTGGGTGATTTCATCAAGTGCCTTGATTAATCAAATGCCATAGAGGTGCCCCAACTCAAAATTCCCTGTCTTGTCGTGGGAACTGATACTGACTTCTGGTGATGATGGTCGCACAACCACCCCAAACAGGGGAAATTTCATATGCTTTTTTGGGCGGAACCTTTGCATGTTACTGTATACGTGAAACCGGCTTTTTAGCATCAAAAAACACTGATGTTTTTTACATGCACTCACTGGATGTGATACTGTGTCTTCCATATACAAACAAGGGGAAAAAAGGGCCCCTTTGCTGTTGATAGTGATGACAATTGGGCTGTTTTTGTGTTTTCTCTCAGTCTGACAGCATCGGTGAATAGCACGCATAGGACTTGTTTCTACAAAACTGTATGGAGCTGGGTTTTCCCGGGCAAATTCACTGGACAAGCATCGCTATGTTTTGTGCTTCCCTCTCACGTAGAGGCCTTTATCCTCACTGGTTTCAAGTTGGAATCAAACCCCCCAACCCCAGCAGCTGCCAAATTCCATAGCTAAGAACATACCAGTGTTCACAATGGCAGGGAAATGAGCTACCACCAAAGAGTGGGGGGGGGAGTACAGAAGGGGAACTTTTTTTTTTCCAATCTATACCCTAGGGCCCTTTTCCCCGAGAAGGGACTGAAAATGGGATCATGCGGCTGCAAGGTAGGGGTGGAAAGTCATGTGGTTCAAGGGCCCGGGTGGGTGTACCATAAATGTGCACTGTTGCAGTGGGACAATTAAAAATTTCATGTTCCTATGTGCCGGGGGAAGGGGGTACCACAATTAACATTCTTTAACTATGGTTGGGGATTTTGGGGTTTTTAATTGGTGTTTTTTTACAATATAAATTTTTGGCTATTATAATTGTTACGTACATAACTGTTGTGGGATTATCAAAATAAAAGATTTTTTTTTTTTTTTTACCTTATTGAATTTATTAATTATGTCAACTCAAAATTTTTTTATGGCTCCATTTTATTCAGACTCCTAAAACATAGAGTACACACAAAAAAACTTATTATACGAACTCGGATGGAAAAAATCATGTACTTTTTTTATTTTATCGTTAATTTGATGGGGGCCCTTTTGAATTATGAAAAGCCACGAGGTTAATTTGCAGAAATTTGCATAAGGCCGAATATAAAATTTTTACTCTCCTGAAAAAAATCAGCTTTCTACTATTTATTTCCCATTTTTTGCTAATGCTCCGTACCATTCCCACAATGGAAAGGGCTTGAAACAAGAATCTGACACACATAAAACCCTACCAAGAACCTGGGAAATGCTTGTTTTGGGCCCGCACGGGTTTAAAATTTCCCGCATCATTTACTCTTTCAAGGCCAAAGACTGCGAGTATACCTCTATGGTTAAGGTTCACCTGCCCAAAATTTACGGGACTGCCCGAGAATACTGCCAGTTTTTACGGTAAGGGAAAGTGCTATAAAAAATTTTATGCATCAGTTTTTTGTGTTTATTGGTCTGTGTAGCGAAGTATGATATATGCAATGGTTTATATCAGTTGATAGAAATTCAAATGCCTTTACAGTAGGTGTTTTGTTTAAAAATCCATCTGTTTCAGTAACCCCCCGATTGTGGCTGCCGTGGCTGGGGATGAGGTAAACTATGGGTTCAGCCCCCGGGGTCCACAACCTAAGGAAAGTCTTCTTGAAAAAAGGGATAGACGTTCTCTGAAAGTCTGTAACCAGGATTGGTATGGAACATATATAGTTTTATTGGTAGCCTTGTAGTTGTCAAAAAAGTGTCACAAAATTTTTAGTATTATGGACTACCTCACTTCAGGTCAGGCATCCCCCCATGTTGCTAATAACATGACCGTTTTCAGAAACCTCGGGGTGTTTTGTCCTGGTGATAGGTACTCACCCCCTGGAGGCCCCCAAAATTTAAAGAAATTAACCTTTTAAAAAAAGGATGGGCCCTTTCCCCCTGTGAAGTCTGTCACCATGACGGGGTAAGGGGAATTCTAGGGTTTTTTAGGATTTTGTTTCATGAATTTGTATGAATTATTCTTTTCCCTTCTAAGCGCAGCTTTTTTTTTACCTTGCAAGTATTTTTATTGTTTTTTTTCTTTTAAAAGATCAAAAAACACGGTTCACATCACGGGGCTAAAGGGAACAACCATATATCAAACGAGGCTCCTTAAACAAGCAAAAAACTGTAGAACACAAAAAATTAAACACTTCAAGAAGAAAGTCTCAAGAAATTTTCCTCCATCCCCTTGTCTGGCTAAGTGATACTTTTGGGGTCTGCTAAATCAATTTTGGTCAGCATATACTACTATCATCATCTTTACATCATTTTTATTGTGTGTTTTTTTCTCTTTTTGTTTTTTTCCCGAGGTTAAAGATTTTTTTTTTTTTTTGTACAAGGGCCAATGAGATGCACAACACACCCACACACACACACAACAAAACACACCACACACACACACACACACCACACACACACCACACACACCTTTTGTCACCCATACCATCAAATCATCATTACATCTCATACACATTATTTTTATTGTATGATAATTTTTTTTGTGCCGAGGCAAATTGATGTTTTTGGTTTTTGGTGACAGGTTAGCTGAGCACACCACACACACTAGTCCTTTGGTACACCTATCCCCATCCATCATTACTATCATCATTTTTCATTATTATTTTTTGAGTTGGTATATGAACTCCCCCTTTTTAAATAATCAAAGGTTCCTACGTTTTTTCTTTTGCTTTTAAATGATGAAAAATCCCCAATACTACTCTTTTAATACTAAAAATGTCCGCACATTGTTAATCAGATTTTTCATACAGTTAATCATTAAATTAATTTCCTTTTTCCTTAAAATTTGTTATTTGTAGTAAATTTAAAGTTACTTATTTAAATTATTTCCTGAAATACTTAACAGGATTTTACCCGCTTTAAATGGGTTTAGCAATTAAATTCTTACAATTAGCTATTTCCTCCCCACTGGTACACTGTAATGATTTCTTTTTTAACTTTTTATGTTTTTTGGTTGTTAATAATAAATAAAGTTTTTTTCTCGCCTGGAGGCATGCAACAAAACAAAGAAACCAAACAACCCAAAGGGAAAGTTAACTTAAGTACTAGTAGTCCAATCAATTTGGGCGCGTTTTTACCCCTAACCCACCACAAATTGCAATAGAAACAAAACAATATTTTATGAACCGTTGATCCCCAGAACAAATATATGAAATTATCTAAATTCTAATGAGTGGATCAATTATTTTTTTCAGATTGAACGAGAGCCGTAAACGAGAGGTGGATTTGAACGCTTGCAGTGAGAAATTGGATCGGTGTGCAGAGGACAGTTCAACGCTGCGGTCATTGTGAATGTAAGGAGTTTTAAAATTTTAATGTATGATTGTTTAAGGTTTTATTTTTATTTAAAGTTTTAACAAAAAATTTTTTTTTTTTTAAACATTAAATTCTTTTTTTTTTTTTTTTTTTTTTTCCATTTCAATTTTTTTTTAACATTTCATTAGTACCAATTTGGGGCCGTTAACCACTTACCCGATTACTTAAAAAACTTGGAGAGTATACTGTATTTGTATTTTGTATGAACATGTATTTTGAACATGTACATTTATAGTCGGAAAACAAGGGAACAAATGAAATCCTAAGTTTCCTCTCTTTCAGCAACATGGGTGACTGCGTCTTCTGTAAGAACCCTCTCCTTGTGATCCAACCAGTACACTGACGGATAAAAGGTTGTACGAGGATCAAAGAAGCTGGAAGTAAAGGCGTGGTGAAGAAGCCCAAAGGGCCACCCAGGACGGGCCCGTTCATACAGATTGCCGGAGGGTGTTCTGTAATGTGAGAGACATTGAACTTTCTCTGAAGCGAAAACATGTTTCGTTGATGGCAGACAAAGGAGGTGCCTTCGTTCTTTGGATTCAGCGTTTGACTACCGAACTCAGTGTCTTTTCTGTGGAAATCCTGACAAGTACCAGGGGAGGAAAAAGGATCATATGTTGACCCATTTTAAAGACATTCGACTTCCAAAATCATGTGTCGATGCCGGGTGAAAATCGATTAGACAATTGGTCAGATACAGTGAGGGGGCAGAATTGCAGTTGTTGGCGATCTACACGCAGCAGATGCGGTATACCATAAGGGTTTTGCAGTACTAACTTTCGTACAAAGAAACAGTTCCCACTCAAATTCCAATGGAAGAGGCGTTTTCATCCAAAAGCGAATTTTGGGCGACCTAAGGACCAAATCGGGACATGAAGCGTTCCTGAAGGTGGCAAAGTACCTAGAAGGAAATGATGAGGAACTAACCACAATTAGTGATTTAATTGGGAAAATGGAGGACTTCCTAGTAGACACTGGCTGTGATGCATATGGTTTTTCATACATAAAAGGGATAACCTTCTAAATCATTTGGTGATAAGATCATAATTGCGACATGAATGGAAAACCAAATGTTGTGACATTTAGGGGTGTGGCATCGTCGATTCTTCAGGCCCTTTTCTATCGTCAACAAAAGGAAAGTGATCCGAAGCAGAAAAGTTGCGCCTGATCAAGACAGCCGTGATCTCATTAAAAGTGACATAAAACAGGTATCTCAAATTAGGAACATTTACCCGACTACTATCGACATGTCCACTGTCAATGCTGCAACCAAGTTCCTACCAGAGTCACTAAAGCCCCTTGCTGGAAATGCTCTTTGTGGGGAAAGGAAAAGACTTAAAAATCTGCTCACATCGGACAGGCGATCATGCAAGCCACGAGGCCTAGGATCCTTCAAGCTCCACTGTGCTGGGTCTTGGTATCCAAATGCACCTACCATTTCGGTTCTCGTTTTCTCATAGACACGCTCTTTGCACATGGGGTATACTTGTTCATACACGGGGGTGCAAACGTATGAGCGCAGCGCAGCAGTCACGAGTGGAACAGATATCCCTGGTTTAAACCCATGGACATTTCATTCAATATGTGGCGGACAATGTTGACCATGACATCTGCACATTAAATGGGAGAAACACATTCCATGGCATGGGCATCATTGCGTGTGTGACACCAAAGCAGTCCGGACACTTCAGATTGCCCGTAGAGCTGTCTCAGCAAGGATATCGCACAAGTGGGGCGAATCAATATACGTCCATTCACATCAGCATGTGGAGGACTGCAGTCACTTATCTACGAGAAGCTTCCGGAGTCTACTGACCTGCGACAAATCAGCTCAAATGTTGATCTCCTCTGGAAGGTTTCGCTCACAGTTCGATCACCTCGACCCTCTTGGACTGGAATGTTTGCAGATGGTCACAAGGGAGAACATCCGGGGGGAAGGCATCAATAATGTTTCTGCCCATGATTGATCTCATCCAAGTGAACTTGGACTGCATCAACTCCACACTGCATTTCGTTTGTGAACATGCGCAGAGATTGGTGTACCCCGATACTGACATTTGATCAGCCACTTTGGTGGAAAGCTCTCACCATAGTCAAGAGCGAGCCAGCGGAAGCAAATTTCCCCTCGATTGTTTCTAAGACTAGGAGGATTCCATACACTCATGATTTTTTCTTGGGTGTATTGGCCACCTGATGTCTGGTACAGGACTCAAGAGCTTCGGAAGTTGCATATGCTAGCAACACTACAACCCACATGATGAGTGGCAAAGCCGTGTCTAAAACTATACGTGGACATCTACTCGTTGACGCCGCACTCAATGCAAAACTTTTTTCCCAAAGGTATTTCAGATGAACCTACCAAGTGATGGAGACAGTGAGCCTACACTTCCAACAGAGCTCAATGATGCAGGTGACGTGTTTTACGGTCTGATGTCGGTGACCAAGCAGTGTCAGAATCGAGTCGTCGAAGGTGATGGGGGTTTCATTGGAGACAAAATCAAGCATGTGATGATGCAATGAAGGATCAACGGACAGCGAGACGTGGGTTACAATACTTTGGAAATGGTGGACATTATCCGTTTATTTCTGAAATCTGAAAGAACAGGGATTGGATGCTTCATTGCATGTCCTGCGCGCCATGCTGCCATATCTTGCAGCTTCCGGACACAGGCACTACACAAAGTGCCTTCACATATATCTGCAACTTATGACAGAGTTACCGAAGGACCATCCAGAAGTACATCAGAAATTTCTCCAAGGATTCCAAGTTGTCCGACGGAGCGACAGATACTGGGCTGGTCTGTCTACCAAATTTATTTCATCGAGCAAGTACTTATGAGGAGCCCGAAGACATCAGGTGGCTGACCAGTGGAAGAGGGATGACAGAGACACAGCGCTCAGTCTGGGTCATGGCTAGCCCTGTCTGTGCAGAGGTGAACAACGCCCTCCAACACCTCACTGAAGTGATGTATGTGACAAGTGAACAACACAAGGATCTACAAAGTCTAGACAGAAGAATGATGTAGCTGATACCCAGAAAATGCTTGCGTTCTTCAGAGAGGGATCCCTTTCAAGAAAACGATACTCTTACAACATTTTCACTGGTTAGTTGCCAAAACGCGGTCAATGTTTATGACGCGAAAACCGTGGGAGAAAGGGTCTTGGGGCGATGAGTGGTAAAAGTGTGCTTGAATACATCATCAAGAAGAACAGTCAAGCCATAACTATGGACTCAGAGACTGCAATGACGACACCAGACGGAGACATCAATATCAACCCTCAGTTACTCTTCCAGAGACTTGTGATCGCTGGGACTGAATTAGGGAAATTATCCAAAGCACTCGTTTGTGAGTTATGCGCATATCCTCCTTCTTTGGTTCGAGACTAAATATGCCTTGCTCTCCGCCCAAAAAGCCAGCGTTAGCCTCAGCAATCAAATCCTTGGCACCTGCCGATACTATACAACCATCAGATATACAATACGTACTAGATGGCGGTGCCCATTGCAGCGCATACGTGGCAGTCAGGGGAACAGTACAATAATATTCTTGACCGCTACCTGAAAAATGTTAGTAGGCACTACGGGCATCTATCGTCGTGTTTGATGGCTATCGTCAAGGTCCCTCAACGAAAGCTGTGCTCATCAGAAAAGGGGTGAGCGACCATCAGTGAAGGATCTTTTTCTGAAACCATGACGCTTACTGTCAAGAAGGAAGAGTTTCTTCGGAACAAGAATAACAAGCAACAATTCATAGTCATCCTTGGTAAGAAACTGGAAGAATCTCATTGTGAAGTGCTTCATGCGAGTGGAGATGGGACCTACTCATAGCAACAACTGCAGTTCGTAGTTCTTCAAAATCCAACACTGTTCTTGTTGGCGAAGACACTGACTTGTTGATACTAAATGTGCTTTATTTCAGCAAGAATAGTGCGCACGTCCCCCTACTTAATGTCGGAGCCGAAAAGGGGTTCATTGAATCAAGACAATACTTGGACATTTGGGAAAGTCAGAGAGGCCTGGGTGAGACTGTGTGTGAAAACATTTCTTCATCCATGCATACCTGGGATTCGAAACCCACATCAAGGGTCTTTGGGATCGCAAAGGCAATGGACTCCAACTGTTCAAGGACAATGATATGTTCCGGCAAGCGGCCCTAATTTTCGGCAATGAATACTCAACACAGGATGAGATCATTGCTGCGGAGACAGAGCAATGGTTTGTGTGTACGAGGGAAACCACAGACAATTTAAAAGAATTGAGAGTAGTAAAATTTCATGCTAAGGTGACAACAAACAGAACAGCATTGCACCCCGGGTACTTCCGCCAACGAGCTCAGCTTCCAAATATCACAGCCTACGGGTATTCCATCAGGTTCATGAGTGGAAAGGACACAAACTCAATCCACTTGACTGGGGATGGAGTATCATGGACACCAGGATGATCCCTGTGCATTCTGACCTCGCTGCAGCACCAGAGTATCTCCTAAAGCTTTTTAGATGTTCATGCAAGGGTGGGTGCAGTGGTAAACGTTGTGGTTGTCGGAAAATTGGGCTGCCTTGCACATTCGCATGTGGACTGTGCAGAGGTAGTTGTTCAAATGCAGACGAATCAGTAGACGTTTTCGATGCTGCTGATGATGTGACCATGGAAAGATGAAGTGACGTGTTAATATTGTGAACGGACCTAAGTTCATTGTGTACACCATAGTTTTTGGGAGTGTATCCCAACATTCCCCTATATAATATAAGACCTTGGTTTGTAATTGTAATTATCTATATATGTATAAAGCCTACCTATCTAACTATATTTCTTGACTCACTATTAACTAATTAAGTACTAGAAATTACGAATTTATTCAGCTCAAAGAATATTTTTTTCACGAAATTCCCAGACTCACATCAGCTCCCAAAATTTAAACCCGGTATCACCTTTACGGGTAATGTCAGTTTCCTGAAGAAGACTAGCAAAACATTTTTGGTGAGGGGCTATATATAAATCAAGTTTTATTGCTGCATTTCACAGCTAAGGGGGATCATAAAAATGGGTTAAATGATAAGCGTCACCATTTTAAGTATAAATTTAATCCCATATTTTTTGATGTGCAAAAAATGATAGGCATAATATTTTGTTCATTATTGCATGTGACAGTTTCATTTGCCATAACCAGGCCACAACTGGTAAATAAATAATTAAAAGTTGTTTTGTTGTATTATTAAGAGTGATTTGTCGTTATTTAATTTCCAATTATTGGGGGTAGTCCGAAAAAGTAACCAAAACGCAATGACCGAAAAACCATGTTCCCTCAAATATTTAAGTATAATCTTGGGCAGATATTCAGTAGGCATCAAGGTTTCAGAAAAATATAACTTCGTTTCTATTGCAATTTGTGGTGGGTCCATTCATATTTTGACTGGACTAATAGGTGTGAAACGTGTTTGAGTTCGTATTCCGTTCAGTTCTTGAGTAAAAATATTATCAAATAGCTAAACAAACAAGACAATTTTTGGTCATGGTCAGGCAATTGTAGGGTATAGGGTAACAATAGTTTAGAAAAGTTTGTTTAAAAGTGTAGGTAACAATATATTTGTGCAAATTTGGCAGTTTTTGGCGTTGTGTGAAAAAGTGGGGGCGAATTTTGAAAAAAACATTCCTAGAGGTTACCTTCATTTTTTAATAGCTTTGCAACGGTATGCATTGATTTTCTGTAGCACGAATAGAAACCGAGATACGCAGCTTTTTCCGGAAAAATTTCACCCCCTAACCTTCACTGAATTGATCTGTCTGTAGTAAAGTGTTCTCGTTCGGCGTTTCGTGCCTCACGCGAACAATAATAATAAATTTATCCTCACCCGAAGGCATACAGGAAAAAAAAATGACAGACAGACACACAGAGAAAGACAGACCGACAGAGAGCGAGAGACAGACAGACAGACAGAGAAAGACAGCCAGACAGACAGACAGCCATACAGACAGAAAGCGAGAGAGACAGACAGACAGACAGAGAGAGACAGCCAGACAGAGAGCTAGAGACAGACAAACAGACAGAGAGTAAGAGAGAGAGACAGACAGACAGAGAGAGACAGCCAGACAAACAGACACACAGACATAGAGCGAGAGAGACAGACAGACAGCCATAGAGAGACAGCCAGACAGAGAGCTAGAGAGAGACAGACAGTCTCTAGATAAGTCTTCAATAGAACATCATAAGGCCTGTTGTTGTTCGCATTTGAACAACCACAGGCCTTATGATGTTCTATTGAAGACTTTTACCTCGCTGCCCGAAACCCAACGAAAAGATGTCTCTCTCTCTCTCTCTCTCTCTCTCTCTCTCTCTCTCTCTCTCTCTCTCTCTCTCTCTCTCTCTCTCTCTCTCTCTCTCTCTCTCTCTCTCTCTCTCTCTCTCTCTCTCTCTCTCTCTCTCTCTCTCTCTCTCTCTCTCTCTCTCTCTCTCTCTCTCTCTCTCTCTCTCTCTCTCTATCTGTCTCTCTCGCTCTCTGTCTGTCTGTTTCTCGCTCTGTCTGTCTGCCTATCTCTCTCGCTGTCTGTCTGTCTGTCTCTCTGCCCGTCTCTCTCTCTCTCTGTCTCTCTCTCTCTGTCTGTCTGTCTCTGTATCTCTGTCTGTCTGTCTCTCTCTCTCTCTCTATCTTTCTCTGTCTGTCTGTCTCTCTTTGTCTGTCTGTCTCTCTGTCTGTCTTTCTCTCTCTGTCTGTCTCTCTCTTTCCCTCTCCTCTATGTGGTAAGAATTTAGAAATGTGTTTGCGAAAATATCATGATTCCCATTTCATTGCTTAATTTTCATAATTAATTTTGATGACATTCCAACAGTTTTTTGTAGGAATTAATAATAATAATAATAATAATAATAATTTTATTCTCACTGGAAGGTATATAAGAAAAAACTCCATTGTTTTATAGAATGTGAAGCATCGATAATTTATAATCATACTCGAGGGTTGATTAAAATTATTTTTATTCATATTGTTACATCTGAAATATTCCAGATATTAGTATGATGCACAATATTGTTTATCTATTAAGGAAATAATATACAAAGCATGGGAAAAAAAAATTCATGTAAAAATAATAATCAGTTGCTTTAGAACATTGGAAAATAATGGTCCTGAGAAAATAATCCTTAACTTTTGGTTTGGAAGTTTCATATTTGTAATACAATGTAATAACTACCTAATTGTTATCTATCATCAGCTATGGGAAAATTGCTTCCATCATAGCAACCAAGAAACTTTGTCAACAGAACAGAATGATTCACACATTTTACCTTAGCTTAAATTTTTTTATGAATGCTGCAATAATAATGAAGGGCTAAGTATGTAATTATTGGCAAGGAGGCGATCCTGAGAGGCCTCGTAATACTGCTGCCACAAAGCATAACATAATCCAACTGATCATACATCATAAATCCATCTATTGTTAGACTATTACAACTCAATCATCTTCACTACCCTCTGCCTTGTAGTAAGTAGTAAGTGTTATAAAGGGAACATTTGGTAAATACTGACTAGCATACAATACAGACATAAGTTAAGCATTATGATAAATATGTTGTAATTATCATTGTAGTACATACATCATTTTGCTATTTTTTATGTGGTTATTGCATAGTTTTTAAGTATTGTTTATTATGGCTGTCCAGCACAAAGCTCAAGCAGCAGCAGACCGATCCTGGTACTGGCAATGAGAACAGCCCGCCCCAACACACCCTGGCACTGGCATTGAGCACCCAGCATACCCTGGCATTGGCACTGAGCACAGCCCGCCCCAACACACCCTGGCCTTGGCACTGAGCACCCAACACACCCTGGCATTGGCACTGAGCAGAGCCCGCCCCAACACACCCTGGCCTTGGCACTGAGCACCCAACACAGCCTGGCATTGGCACTGAGCACAGCCCGCCCTAACACACCCTGGCCTTGGCACTGAGCACCCAACATCCTGGCATTGGCACTGAGCACACGAGCTGCCACCCAACACCCTGGCACTGAGCACGGCCCAACACCCTGACACTGGCACTGAGCACCCAACACCCTTGCATTGGCACTGAGCACCCAACACCCTGGCATTGGCACTGAGCACACGGCCTGCCACCCAACACCCTGGCACTGAGCACACGGCCTGCCACCCAACACCCTGGCACTGAGCACGGCCCAACACCCTGGCACTGGCACTGAGCACCCAACAGTCACTCTGCCGCGCCTGGACAACGCAGGCGTGGGAGTCAGCCAGCTGGGATTCACGTGCCTGGGAAGCATATTAACAATATGATCACCAGTTCGGCAGGCTCCCCCAACCTAACGCATTGGCGCCTCCACCACCCGCTTGGCCCCGCCCACTCTTGAGAAGCTTGCTGTCTATTCACTCTAGACCCGCGGAAGTACTCAAAGCCCCGCAGTAGATCATGGTATACATGTATAAATGACATACTGTTATATTCGGAAATATTTGTTCCATAAGATTATCACATATAACACCGTAAAACACATAAATAAATGTCAATATGAGATTCGGAAGAAATATGCATGAACTTATAATTCACTTAAACTCGTCGTCATGTAAAAGTTTGTGAGACAACTTGTAACATGGAATATATGAATAGAAGCAGAATTGTATTACTTTCCATTGATATATTTCGTTTTCTGATAAATTAATTAAAACCATGAATAAATTAGCGTTAACTAAATAAAGTGCCGCGCCGCGCGTTCTCTCTCTCTCTCTCTCTCTCTCTCTCTCTCTCTCTCTCTCTCTCTCTCTCTCTCTCTCTCTCTCTCTCTCTCTCTCTCTCTCTCTCTCTCTCTCTCTCTCTCTCTCTCTCTCTGCATATTATATATATATATCTATATATATATCTATATATATATATATATATATATATATATATATATATATATATATATATATATATATTGAGTGAAAGAGAAAGGGAAAGTGAGAGGGAGAGAGAGAGACCGAGAGAGAGAGAGAGAGAGAGAGAGAGAGAGAGAGAGAGAGAGAGAGAGAGAGAGAGAGAGAGAGAGAGAGAGAGAGAGAGAGAGAGAGAGAGAGAGAGAGAGAGAGAGAGAGAGAGAGAGAGAGAGAGAGAGAGAGAGAGAGAGAGAGAGAGAGCTACCAAAATACTTTTTTTACTTTATATATACATATATATTATATAATCGAAAGTGTGTGTGTGCGTCTGTGTGTCTGTGTGTGTGTGTGTGTCCGCTACACGTTCCGCCCCCAGTGGCGCAATCCCATCAGATGGCACAATTTTGGAACCAGGTCGACCAGGGGTAGGTTTTAAGGCCACTTTGGGTATAATCCGATCATTTTTAAATTCTTTTATTTATTAGTATTAGCGAGAACTGTGAAAAAAAAAAAAATTACGCGAGATATTTTGCATGAAAAAAGAAAGATATCGAAACGAGCGCACGAATGACGGACGGTTTCTTTTACTTCAGTCCTATTACTTCAGTCCTATTACTTCACTAGCCTACTTCCTATTACCTTGCTTCTCCCATGGTCAGCTCTATGTTGGATGCTCAAAAGTGGGAGATGACAGCAACCTCTTTATCCTCATATCCAACAAAAAAACCAAGAACCTTGTCTCTCCTGCTGCTTTGCAGTAATATTTTGTCAAATTTTGTGATAACCCAAAAATTATTATGTGAGATTAAACTCATGCTTCTGTGAAATATATTATCATTAAAATACAAGTGTTACAATTGTTGGGCCGTAGGCCCACCAAAAGCCCTCCGCAGGAGCTAGCAAAAAAGTCCGCCCTCTGGGCGGACTTTTCGGCTAG
>JACEEZ010016685.1:30000-52500 GCA_016584305.1 Chionoecetes opilio
TATATATATATATATATATATATATATATATATATATATATATATATATATATATATATATATATATATATATATATATATATTATATATCGGTAAAGTGATAGCTAGTTCAGCGTTTATTATCTTCTTAAAGATATTTTCTTTTGTCTTAAGAGTGTTTTATTCTCTTTTGTAATCACTTTTATGACTTCGCCGTAGCCTGTCATGTTTGCTGTATCGCGATTTTGGGTCTAAGAACCCTTCTTCAGCAGCATATGGAAGATGTTTTCTCCTCAGGAGTTGAGGTGAGCATGATTAAGATGCTGTTGTTGTTGTTGTTGTTGTTGTAGATTATCACCTGTGTTTACAGGTGACATGGGCCCTGCGCCTGATGGCGGCCCATAGGTGTAAGTCGAGGGACAATGCCCATAGGTGAAAGTCGAGGGACAATGGGAGGGGGCACAGCACTTATGGGCTGCGCGGCGGGGAAGGAGGTGGGAAGAGGAACCGTGGGGGGGCATGCATGGCCCGTTGCCACGGGGGTTGGCGTGTTATCCCACCAGCAGCTCCTTGCGCGTTAGAGTAGTAAGTTAATGTTAGAGTAATAAGTTTGAGATGAGCTATAGTAGTGTAAGTAGCGGAAATACTCTTGAAAATAATTGCACCACAGGAAAATAGGTAATTATTAAGGAAAACTGGGCTCTTTCTGCCGTCCTTACTACTCGCATTTTCTGTATAATTTAAACTTCCCCATGTAGTGGTTTGGGTTACAAGCAGTGGATGCCGATCCTCCCATTGACGAAACCGCACCCTCTCTTGACGAAGTTAGAGAGGCTGTAGCAAAGTTGAGGGGTGGTAAGGCAGCTTGCTGTTTGTAATATCAGTGCGGAGCTCCTCAAAGATGGGGGTGAGGCCATGATCCGCGGGTTGCATGCTGTCCTGACTGCCGTGTTGCAATCAGGTACCATTCCTCCTGACTGGAAGAGGGGGCTGGTCGTCCCTATCTGGAAAGGGAAAGGGGACCGTCAGGACTGCAACAATTACCGCGGTATTACACTGCTCAGCGTGCCAGGCAGGGTGCTTGCCCATCTATTGCTGCCACGGATCCGCAGTCATCTGCTGAAGTATCAGAGACTTCAGCAGTCTGGGTTCACGCCTGGTAAGTCAACAACGGACCGTATCCTAGCGCTTCGTGTCCTGGTGGAACGCCGACGTGAGTTTCGACAGGGGATGCTTGCAGTCTATGTTGATCTCAAGAAGGCGTTTGACTCAGTGCATCGTGAATCACTCTGGGATCTTCTGCGACTTCGAGGGATTCCTGCAAGGACTATTGGTTTGATAACTGGTCTGTATTCTGGGACTGAGAGTGCTGTGAAGTGTGGGGCAGGTGTATCCGGCTTCTTTCCTATGAATACAGGAGTGAGGCATGGGTGCGTCCCTTCCCCATCACTTTTCAACGCTTGTATGGACTGGGTATTGGATAAGGTTGTAGATCAAAGTGATTGTGGAGCATTCGTCGGCAACACAATGATCACTGATCTTGTTTTTGCCGATGATGCAGTAATCTTTGCTGAGTCGCTGGAGGTCCTGGTGATGGCTCTCGAGGAGCTGCACGAGGAGGCAAAGCCTTAGGGACTTGAGGTCTCCTGGCTCAAGACCAAGGTCCAGGTGTTTGGAGACTTACTAGATAATGCAGTACAGTCTGTTCATGCGTGTGGCGAGGACATTGAGATCTTGGAAAGTTTTACATACCTTGGTAGCGCAGTCCATAATGACGGCGGGTCACGTCAAGAGGTCTTACGGCGATTGGCATAGCCCACGGTGTTATGGACTCGCTCAGCGGGAGTATTTGGCATTGTCGGTACCTGTGCAGGAGGACAAAGATTCGGATCTTCAAGTCGCTTGTGATCCCTGTCCTACTCTATGGTTGTGAGACATGGACAATAAATAGTGACTTGAAGAGACGAATCAATGCCTTTGGTAATAAGTGTCTTCGCAGAATCATGGGGTATCGCTGGGATGATTACGTGTCAAATCAGCGATTGCACCGTGAGACAGAATCGAGGCCTATTAACTGCATAGTCCGTCAGCGCCAACTTCGGCTATATGGGCATGTGGCAAGCTACCCTGAAACCGGTCCTTCCCATCGGGTTGTATCTGTAAGAGACAATCCGGCATGGAGGAGGCCAAGGGGGCGCCCACAAGGCTCGTGGCTGGGGCAAGTTGATGTTTCTTGTCGAGAGCTGCTTGGTATCGGAAAGGAGCCTGCATGGGAACTCGCGCGTGGTGACCCCCGGGGAGTGGCGTCGTAGGGTTGGAGAGGCAACGCGCCCCCCGGCGTATGCCCCCAATGATTGATTGTTTGAACTTGCGGACAACTAGCTGTTAGCGACCAATATTTGATGTTATTTTAGCCACAATAAGGCAATCTTAGTGTTCTTGTGTTGAAAATCAGTTTTTCACTAATAAAACCAATGGTTTTGATATACTCATGTCCATACCATGCACATTGGTTAGAAGAAATAGTATTTGAAAGTATGATATACTCATGTATGGTCCGACAGCTTTAATCTTTAACAAGCTAAGGGTATGCTTTATACACCTAAGCCCTGGGCGAAGGGTATGGTCATTTTGACGACCCTTGCAAAAATCGATAAAAACTACATCAGCATGTAGGGAATGTTGTAGCGCACCCGGCCATATATATTTGAGCCCCCAAAATATGTCTGGGGGGGGTGGGGGGGCGGTCCGTAGTTAAAAAATGTGGCGCGAACTGCATCGTATGGCTAGATTGGTGTAGCGCGGCGAGATTTCCCGGGCGAATATCCGCCCGGTCAGGGGGTAGAAGTAGAGGGAGGAGAGGGTGGGTTAAAGCGTAATATCGCGTATATCTCGTATATCTCGCATGCGCTCGCATATGCTCTCGCATATCTCGAGTTGCCATGTTGTACTACACACACACCAATTTGTAGCCGCCTGGGTAAAAGCCCGCGGTTTTGGTATGATTTAAAAAACCCCGCTCTTAAGAGGCCACCCGCAGCCCACCAGAGAAACCTCTTAAGAGTCCACCCGCAGCCCATGGGTTAAGGAACTATTACGTCAAAGTTTTTGGGTGAATATATTTCTCCATTGATGCTGAAATATTATAGAGTGTGTGCACAAAGGTAGTATGATTTCTTATTCTCCATATTATTTATCATCACAATATTATTTCTACTTTCAAATACTATTTTTTCTAACCAATGTTCATGGTATGGACATAAGTATATCAAAACCATTGGTTTTATTGGTGAAAACCTGATTTTAAACATAAGAACATTTACGATTGCCTTATTGTGGCTAAAATAACATCAAATATTGGTCGCTAACACCCAGTTGTCCGCAAGTTACCTATCTAATCAAGATTTATGCACATTTGGAACGGAATCTTATTATTCAGTGCAGTGGCCTATAGACTTCGGCAATATGCGCCCCGGGCGCCACTTGAAGGCGGCGCCAAGGCCTCTTCGCCAAATCAAATTGATTACCTAGTTATAGTTTTGAATATGGCTTCAAAATGCTTCTAGAATTGCTTATATTTCGAACATTTTCTCGGACCTCACAGCTTCAGTTCACCCCTACCACCAGGGGCGCTATTTTCCCTACATACGCCCTAGCATTATGGCTTATACCTTTCTATGTGACATTAAAGTGGCCTCTGAGCTCTGCTTCCCTAGTGTCCCCCCATACACAGCTGTGCCCCCCACTCATAGATACCTAGCTACGCCACTGGATGTGAGCGATCATGGTATGAGGAGGGAATTAAATGAGAGAGAGAGAGAGAGAGAGAGAGAGAGAGAGAGAGAGAGAGAGAGAGAGAGAGAGAGAGAGAGAGAGAGAGAGAGAGAGAGAGAGAGAGAGAGAGGAGAGAGAGACAGAGAGAGAGAGAGAGAGAGAGAGAGAGAGAGAGAGAGAGAGAGAGAGAGGAAGGGGGGGGGGGTTGCCGTGGTAGGTATACACGGAGTTTGGACCCTGTGAGCGATATGTGTCGTGGCTTCCCTCCCTCGCCTCACCACCCTGCAGTTGGTGTATAGTGGTGGTAGTGGTGGTGCAGGCCAGCTGGCGCGTGTCGTGATGCGCGGCAGGAGAGGCCACACCAAGGATAATAATATAGAGGCACACGGGGCACGCAACATGGCGGGAAAAAGAAGAGAACAAATACTTGTCATAAGAATTAGACATGAAATGAGTGCACCCGCGTTGACCAGTGTGCTAAAGTGCCTGAGCTGGAGGCCTTGTTACCCCCACCACCCACCATTCACCCCAGCAGGTGAAGGCGTGAGGGTACGTACTCCGTAGTGTAGTGATTAGCACGCTTGGTTCATAACCGAGAAATCCCGGGTTCGATCCCCGGGCGGAGCGGAGAAAGATGGGCAGTCGCCTCGAAACCCGAGCCCCCTGTCCACCCAGCAGTGACTGGGTACCGGATGTTAGCCGGGGGTTTGTGACCCGCCTTCCGGGGTGGTGGCTTCCCCCAACACTAAGCTCTAAGGAAGCAAAATAATAAATGTAGCTATGGAGACGGAGCCATACTAGTGTAGCTCAGGCCCTGTAAAATACAACTAGATAACTAGATGAATACAAGTAGGTAAATACAAGTAGGTAATTACACACACACACACACACACACACACACACACACACACACACACACTTAACACTAGTTACACACCTTCTGGCAGGGCACGTATAAAAACAGCTAATTGATTTGCTAGAGTCACTCACAAACTCAAAGCACACAATTGTAACTGGAGCGGAGAGGAAAAATTAACCGCGAGTAGTCTCGAGACTGCTTCGAACCCGCTGAGTTGAACCGAGGACAAGAGCGCCAGAAACAATGACTATATATTATACATGATAGGAAAGCTATAATATACATTTAACCAAGAAGTTACATTTGTAGAAGTTACCCATATTGCTGGGTAACGAATGTAGGTGGCGTTGACGACGATCAAAGAGCGTTTTCTGCATGTAAACAAAGTGTACAAGTTAAAGAAATAGTTTCGTCAAGGGCTCATAGTGTTCCCCCAGGGATCCTCGCAGCCCTAAAACAAGAACAAGAAGTTTCGTCATGAGCCCTCCCAAACCCTTCATGTGCTGTGATGTCCCTCTCTAACCCCTCACGTGCTGTTATGTCCCTCTCTAACCCCTCATGTGCTGTGATGTCCCATTATAACCCCTCACGTGCTGTGATGTCCCACTAACCCCTCACGTGCTGTTATGTCCTTCTCTAACCCCTCACGTGCTGTTATGTCCCACTCTAACCCCTCATGTGCTGTGATGTCCCACTCTAACCCCTCATGTGCTGTGATGTCCCACTCTAACCCCTCACGTGATGTGATGTCCCCCTCTAGCCCCTCACGTGCTGTGACGTCCCTCTCTAACCCCTCACATGCTGTGATGTCCCTGCATCTGTCATGCAATTTCGTCATTGGAAATCCTACTTAGTTACTGCTAATTAAAAATATCTTGTGTTTAGCATGCTGTAAATTGCAATACATTGAATAAATATGTGCCAATCTTAGTTGGTTTCATTATTTATGATATATTACATCATTCAGGTATACTTGAAAGAGAACATATATGAGGAGAAAGTAAAGAAATATAATCAATACATATAAAGGAGCTAAAACATAATCATAACCTTGTTAATAATTATAATCAACCAATTACAGGATGATGCACGATCAGAACAGGCAACAGTGATTAAAAAATATAACATCAGGAGGTGAAAACACATGCATAATGCTGTCAAGTGGTAAATGATGGCCAAACATCAGTTACATATCCAATGCGTAGTTTATTGTGGGATTAATAGAAGGCTTTACTTCCATTATTGACCACATGTACTAGGAAAAATATGTTAGGAAAGGTAAGCATTGGTAATAAATAACATCAGGATGAGCGAAACAATGTAGCTTGAACTGTCATGAGCGGGTACTTAAGATTTACAATAGATACCCATTAAAAAGATTTACAACAGATACCCATTAAAAGTCCCCCGTGTGAAATATAGGTATGCGCTACGATTATAGAGGGCGTGAGAGGCGACCAGGTATTTTGGTCACCCAATTTTCTATTGGTCGCAGAGTCACTTTCCTATCATGTGTATATATATAGTCATTGGCCAGAGAGATTGAGAGAGAGAGAGAGATGAGCAGTGATGCTGAGCAGCGAGCGACTGGGCTCAGTGTTTGCATGTGAATGTCGGTGGAAGGATGTGAGTGTTGTTGCCTCCGCTGTGCCCCGCGGAGGATCTATACAGGCAACGGCAGGGCGCATATTTCCCAACTCTATGCCAGTATGTGGTTTCCGAGTGAAGACGCTTGGCTGTAGCTCCGAAACTAACCATAAGTTTTTCTGGAAAATATCCTCATTGTGATTCTCACACAAAATTACGCATTATATTGTAGGAAACTTAAAACCTCCTGACCGTAACCTAGCTTAACCTAACCTGACGTGGGTAAAACTTAGGAACAAAGGCTCCACCCCGTATCTTCTTCTTCTTCTAGTTTTGGGATTTTTTGTTGGGGGGACCATATATCCCTTATGTGTGTGCTGTTTTACGGTGGGGGAGCACACATATAAGGGAAATATGGCATCTCCCCCACAAAAAATCACTAAACTATGGAAATTTCCCTAGTTCGTAGACTTTATCGGGGCCATATATCCCTTTTATGTGTGCCCCCCACCCTAAAACAACACACACAAGGGAAATATGGCCCCCCAACAAAAAATCCCTTAACTAGGGAAATATCCCTAGTTCATAAACTTTATCGGGGCCATAATATTATTTCCCTTAAGTGTGTGCTCCCCCACCCAAAAACCCCGGTTTCCATCACGTCTCCAAGCTTGTTGGCTATAAGAAGAAGATAGGAGGTTCAGCCTCTATTCTAAAGATGACAAAACTACAGACCTAACCTAACACCCCTCCTCGAGCCCCTCGTGCTGTGCACTAACATAACATAACATAACGGGGGGGGGTTGCTCCCCTCGACCCCCCCCGTGCTGTGCACTAACCTAACCTAATCTAATCTAACCTAACCTAACCTATTCTAATCTAATATAACCTAACCTAACCTAACCTAGCCTGACCTATCCTAACCTAACCTAACCTAGCGTAACGGGGGGATCCGCCCCCCTCGACCCCCCCGTGCTATTCACTAACCTAACGTAATGGACGGGGGCGGAATTTTCAAAACATGGGAAAAATATCCTAAAAGTAAACCAATTCCAGGGATATGCCAAGTTTCGGGAAAAATGTATAAACAATAATTCTAGCGTTAAATTCTTACCTTTATGTATAAGGATTGTAGAGTGCTGTGGTTTCCTTGAGGAATTGGTGAGAGAGGCTCAGACGTGTCACCCTAGCGATAGCCAAAGCTGGCGGAGTAATACAGCTAGTTTAACAAATATATATATACCTAGAATACGTAACATAAGTATTTGGGAAGAATTATTGTAATATTGTATGTATGCCCGTGTATGATAATACATTTTCATATAGGTTATACCTATTACTTAGATACGCACTACTTTCTCAAACTCGTCGTCCATTGCGCACCTCGCTGGACTTAGGTTTTCTCAAGAACCTGAAACTTAATATCGGCCATGTAGGCAAAGTAAGGATCAGCACTCATTAAAATCTACGCAGATGTGTTAAGGACATTAGGTATAATACGTAGGGCCAACATTTGGGTCAGCTTTCCGTGGAGCCCTTGTTCTTAAGTGTTTCCCTGATGTGTTCAAGAGTAAACGCGGCATATACTGTTCCATAAAACGGGAATATGTCGGCGGGGCGGGGCAGGACAAGGCAGAGGCAACGGGCAGGAATACAAAGGAAGAACAGACAGCAACAGCCCTACTGGGCCAAACGAGGCTGCCTGTGTGACTACCATCTACCACTATAGTTTCTAAGTGTTAAAGGTAAAATAAAAGTAAAGTTGAAGTGAGGTAGTGAAGTGAAGTGAAGGAGGAGGTGATGCCCGAGTGAGGGAAAAGCTGGTATGTTGCGTGTTGTTGTGGATCGTGTTCTTCATCCTCCTGATCACTGCGTCCTGCCCTATAGGTGAGTACTGACTTAGCCTTGTACAGTGTTGTGCCCTGGTGCTCCCACCCCCCCCCCACCCCACACAAACAGTTACTAAACATTAGATCAATCAAAACGTCGTTGTTATCTTTCAGTCACATCCGTTTCATCCTCACATCAATCTATATATATATATATAAATCTCAAAATTTGTCTGTCTGTCTGTGTCTGTATGTTCGTTATAGACTCGGCTACAGATGGCCAAAACCCCACATGCCGCACATATTTGGAGTCCTCATGACCCAGCGGAGAACCTAGGCTATGTTTCGATGGGCGTGGCCGACCCTGGTGGGCGTGGCCAGCAAAAGCAACCTAAAAACGGTTGTGGCTGCTAAACCGTGCGAGATACAGACTTGACACTTTTGTCCAAAATTGTTGGCCGTGATCGACTTGGGGAGATGGAAGATGTTTTGAGGGGCGTGTTCGACCCCGGTGGGCGTGGCAGGTGGGCCACAGGCCCACAGCCCTCCGCAGGAGCAAGGAGAAATGTGCCCGGTGGGCACCCTTTCTGCTAGTCTCAGATAAAGAGAGGGGAGAAGGAAGGAAACAACTTAAGGTCTCTCTCTCTCTCTCTCTTTCTCTCTCTCTCTCTCTCTCTCTCTCTCTCTCTCTCTCTCTCTCTCTCTCTCTCTCCTCTCTCTCTTCCTCCTCTCTCTCTCTCTCTCTCTCTCCTCTCTCTCTCTCTCTCTCTCCTCTCTCTCTCTCTCTCTCTCTCTCTCTCTCTCTCTCTCTCTCACGGCAATGTCCTTTTCACCTTTCACACCTTCCTTCTCAACACCTTCCTTCTGCCTGTCTCCTCCTCGCGGCGCCTCACTCCCGCGGCTGTGCGGGGAACGTGCCCGCCCTCAGGCAGGCACAACAAGCACTTGTAGCGTCACCAGGCCTTCAGGAGAGGCGTGACGAGGGGCGGGAAGGTGGAGAGGCGCGTGTTACCTACTGAAGACTTGATCCAGTGTGTGTGTGCGTGTGTGTGTGTTTGTGTTAGGGGATGTTGGGGTGTGTGTAGGAGGTGGGTAATTTGCATGTATGGAGTGGTGTGAAGGATGGTGGTGGTGGTGGAGGGGTGCGATAATGGCGGGGTGGGGGGGGGGGTACGGATGAGCTGACACGCACGCCTCTTTATGCAGACGAGTGCCCTTGTGTGTCAGCCGTGGCAGATTACGTACACACATATTCGTGCACTGATTTACTTGTTATATTTTTTTGGGTTTTATTTTACACTGGGACCAGAATTCTCTACACAATTGGGAGTATGGTTTCTGTTTATTTTATTGGATTCTAGGAAGCTTTCTGTCAATGAGCTTCCGCTGCAAATTATTACTTTTGGAGATATAACATGTCTAAAGGGAGGAGAGAGACAAGTGTTTACGTGCCTCTCACTCTTCTTCTTCTTGTGACCTGTATCGCCACTGTTCTCTTACCGCGGATACTTTTTAATGAGGATTTGGCTTTAGTTAGGAGATTAAAAAGTGGGGTTAGGTTAGTTTAGTTTAGATTAGTGTGTCTAAAGGTGGGGTTAGGTTAGTTAATTTTCATATGTCCTATATACACTCTCCTACCTATTAAAAACATTTGATATCTCCAAAAGTATTGATTTGCGACGGAAAATCAGAGAGAGAAAGTTTCTTAGAATCCTTTAAGCCTTAAGGTAAAAGTAAAGATGGGAGCATACGCTAAGCTGCGCGTGGCATGCGGTGCTCATCTCCGTGGCATCAGCCCTTAGAGCCTGTGGTGGGTGAGAACCCGTTACCCCGGGACACAGGGCTAGTGTGACTCCCGGGTTACCACAGTTACCTTCCCCAGGTTACCCCAGGTACCCATTTATCAACCCCGAAAGGAAGTAAGAACAGCTGGGTAGGCTGGTCACCGACTTGCCCTGGCCCGGGATAGAACCAGGGCCCGCAGATTCGTAGCCAGGCACGCTAGCCACTGCACCACGGAGGCGACCTTAAGCCTTAAGGTAACCAGAAATCATACTCCCAATTGTGTAGGGAATTCTGGTCCTAGTATAATTTTTTTCCTTTTTTCGTTGTTTTGTGTGTGTGTATTCATCTAGTTGTATTCATCTAGTTGTATTTTACAGGGCCAGAGCTAAGCTCGTATGGCCCCGTCTCCATATCAACATTTATTTCATCATTCATCCTTAGTAGTTTATGTTGGCCGAAGCCACCACCCCGGGAGGCGGGTCACAAACCCCCGGCTAACACCCGGTACCCATTCATTGCTGGGTGGACAGGGGCTCGGGTTTTAAGGGGGGCGTTTCCACTTTTTGGTAAAAAAATTCGTAGTGAGCTGAATTTTTTACACAATACGCTAAGTAATACCATGATATCTGTGAAAAAGTTTGAAGGTGATAGCAGCAGAAGTTTCCGCATAATTTTTTTTTTACAAAAATCCGTCAATTTTTGGAACATTTTTGAAACGACACTGCTTTACTATTCTTAGTTGTATTATATATATTTTTTGTTTGTCTAGTAAATTTGATCCCTGAACTAAATCCTCACGATAGTTTTTTAGATAGGTTAATAATATATATATATAAAATAATATATATATATATATATATATATATATATATATATATATATATATATATTATATATATATATATATATATATATATAATATATATATTAATATATATAATATTATATATAATATATATATATATAATATATATATTATTATAATAATATATAATATATATATATATATATATATATATATATATATATATATATATATATATATATATATATTATTAACCATATATACATACCAATATATATATAATATATATATATATATATATATATATATATATATATATATATATATATATATATATATATATATATATATATATATATATATATATATAATATATATATATAATATATATATATATATATATATATATATATATATATATATATATATATATTATTGGGTGGTCCAAGAAGAGAGGGTAGAATTTCAAAGTGCACTGGTCCTTTCTCCAGACCAATGCTTTTTTTCGTGTTGCATTCCTCTCCTTGTGTGCAAAATTTCATCGCGATACAATGATATTTAGTGCTCGTCCCATCATCTCGCTTTCTATCATAGGATTTAACCTGGAAAATATCACATACCCGAATTGCAGCACTTCCCGACATCACAGACCCAAATGGTGTTGATTTCTGAATTATCCGAGGTTGATAACCCCATAGACCACATTTTATCAACTAAAAACTGATATACAGATGTCTGAATGCTGAATTTCATTATTTGGTTTTCACAGTAAATTTTAGGGGTAGGCCATACCCTTGTTAGGGTACTTCTAGTAGAGATAAAGCAAAATGGTTCGCATTTTTGAACTCAGAAGGGTCGATTTACACATAGAAGTGGTTTCATCGACACTGATTTATTGACAATTCACAAAATATTGCCAAAAAAATCGTTTCTCTATAGGAAAATAGAGAAATTGAAATTTTCCGTCATATTTTGCAGGTTTTAGTAAATAAATGAAATATGAAAGCATTTCTATGTGTAAGTCGACTCTTCTGAGTTCAAAAATGCCAACCATTTTGTTCTATCTCTATTAGAAGTACCCAAACCAGGGTATGGCCTACCCCTAATTTACGGTATGAAAACCAAATAATGAAACTCAGCATTCAGACAGCTGTATATCAGTTTTTATAAAGTTGATAAAATGTGTCTATGGGGTTACCCCCCCGGAGAGTTCAGAAATCATCACCATTTGGGTCTGTGATGTCGGGAATTGCTCCAATTCGGGTATGTGATATTTTCCGGGTTAAATCCTATGATAGAAAGCGAGATGATGGGTCGACCTCTAAATTAAGTTTTATCGCCATGAAATGTCATGGGCTTGTAACGTATGGGTAATGGACAAAAAATATCCTTGTGGAACAATAAAAGTAGAGAAATATTTTTGGTGGACCACCCTAATATTTATATATATATAAAAGAAATTGGTAAAAAATTTGTTTTATTTATATGTTTTTGCTCTGGTAATAGTTATTTTTTTACTTAGAACTATTTAACCTCGTGAGATTTTAGTCCTTTTATTGTTGTTTAAGGTGCAGCAAAACATTTTGAAATAGGTTCATTCGTTTTTTTGGAGTGTATTTTTTTTTTTTTTGAACTTTGTTATGAGTATTCGGCCTTTTCCCAAAAAAATTAATTGGTAGGTAATCATTTTTTTTCTCTTTTTCTTCATGTTTATTATACATCATGTACATCTATTTGAGAGCATTTTGGCACCTGGTCCCTGGTCTTTCTGGTTGAAAGATACTTCGAGTGAAGATGGCGCGCTAACCGTGGCCACCGAGATGATAAGGCCTGGTGGATCGCCCGTGACGTCACACCATAAGGATACCACCCGCTCCGCTCCCCGTACAAGTTTACCTACCTAATATAATGTTTATCAGTATAAAAGATATACTGTTATCTTCGGAAATGTTTGTTCTATAATATTATCAAATAAAAAACCGTAAAACACACAAAGAAAATGCCATTATGAGACTTTCAAGATATATGCATTAACTTAAACTCTTCGCCATTTAATATTCTGCTCGCAAACATTTTAAATGGCGAATATCAATAGAAGCGGAGTTTAATTAGCTTTCCATTGATATATTTCGTTTAGTGATAAATGAATTAGCGGCATGCATAAATTAGCGTTAACTAAATATAAACTATCATGAAATCGGGTAATTTCCTACCTAATATATGTTTATCAGTATAAAATATATACTGTTATCTTCGGAAATGTTTGTTCTATAATATTATCAAATAAAAAACCGTAAAACACACTGAAGAAATGCCATTATGAGACTTTCAAGAAATATGCATGAACTTAAACTTTTCGCCATTTAATATTTTGTATTTTTTTTTTACATGGAAAATATCAATAGAAGCGGAATTTAATTAGCTCTCCATTGATATACTTCCTTTTCTGATAAATGAATTAGAACCATGCATAAATTAGCGTTACCTAAATAAATAACATCATGAAATCGAGTATCAATCGTATATCAATGGAAAGCTAATTAAATTCCGCTTCTATTGATATTCTCCATGTAAAAAGTTTGCTTACAAAATATTAAATGGCGAAAAAGTTTAAGTTCATGCATATTTCTTGAAAATCTCATAATAGCATTTCTTCAGTGTGTTTTACGGTTTTTTATTTGATAATATTATAGAACAAACATTTCCGAAGATAACAGTATATATTTTATACTGATAAACATATATTAGGTAGGAAATTACCCGATTTCATGATTTTGTATATTTAGTTAACGCTAATTTATGCATGCCGCTAATTAATTTATCACTAAACGAAATATATCAATGGAAAGCTAATTAAACTCCACTTCTATTGATATTCTCCATTTAAAATGTTTGCGAGCAAAATATTAAATGGCGAAGAGTTTAAGTTCATGCATATTTCTTGAAAGTCTCATAATGGCATTTCTTCAGTGTGTTTTACGGTTTTTTATTTGATAATATTATAGAACAAACATTTCCAAAGATAACAGTATATATTTTATACTGATAAACATATATTAGGTAGGAAATTACCCGATTTCATGATTTTTTATATTTAGTTAACGCTAATTTATGCATGCCGCTAATTCATTTATCACTAAACGAAATATATCAATGGAAAGCTAATTAAACTCCACTTCTATTGATATTCTCCATTTAAAATGTTTGCGAGCAAAATATTAAATGGCGAAGAGTTTAAGTTCATGCATATTTCTTGAAAGTCTCATAATGGCCTTTTGTTTGTGTGTTTTACGGTTTTTTATTTGATAATATTATAGAACAAACATTTCCGAAGATAAGAGTATATCTTTTATACTGATAAACATTATATTAGGTAGGTAAACTTGTACGGGGAGAGGAGCGGGTGGTATCCTTATGGTGTGACGTCACGGGCGATCCACCAGGCCTTGTCTCTCGGTGGTCTCGCGCTAACTCGTCGAGAAGGGGTCGACGAGCGGCGGGGGGGGGGGGTTGCAACATAGTCTATTTTTATCCAAATTCGATGAGTTTTCGAGAAAATGTTGTTTACTATAGGGTGCTTTAAAGCCTCAGTGATCTCTAGAGTGCTGAAACAGAAAAATGAAATATTTTATACCGTAGTCTAAAAAAAATTGGAAACGTCCCCCTTAAGAAGACCGCCCATCCGTCTTCGCTCCGCCCGGGGATCGAACCCGGAACTTCTCAGTTTGAGCCGAGCGTGCTAACCCTTACACTACAAAGCTCCCTATGTGGGTATGTGTGTGTGTGTGTGTGTGTGTGTGTGTGTGTGTGCGTGTGTGTGTGTGATGTGTGGATGTGGATGTGTGCGTGTTTCGTACATGGATGGGCATTGGGCATACATACATACATGCCGTGTGTGTTTTTATTATTTTTACTATGTGCGTGATCTACTTACGTATATACATATATTGTACGTACGTACGTACGATGATGAAAAAGTTGCTGCTGTGCGTTTTAGTTATGTGTGCGTGTGATGGGTGTGTGATGTGTATGTATGTATGTATGTGTTTTATGAGGGTCTTGTTTTTGTCTACGTGAAGGTGGCGTGTGTGTGTGTACGTGTGTGTGTGTGTGCGTGTGTGTGTGTGTGTGTGTGTGTGTGTGTGTGTGTGTGTGTGTGTGTATGTGTATGTGAATGTGTGTGTGTGTGTATGTGTATGTGTATGTGTGTGTGTGTGTGTGTGTGTGTGTGTGTGTGTGTGTGTGTGTGTGACAAATGAACGTTTTCACATTTTAGACACGGATTTAAAGGTTCTTTGTGTGTTATGTGCGTAACTTATGTGTTCATGTCCACGTAAATCATAGGTAATATCTACATGTGTTGTTTTTGTTTGTACCAGTTTGTTTGTGTGCTAGGATTGAATATAGAAAGTGTACGGGGATATATATTCAATACTGTCTATTTAAATCACCTGTCAATATTTTTTACCTTACCTTTCCTGTCTCTTTACCTACCTTGTCTATCTCATCTCACCTCACCTGTCAATTTCGGCTCACCTGTCTGTACACTCACCCTGCCTGTCTATTGAATCACCTGCACACCTTATGCACACCTTATCTTACCTCTCTCTTACCTCATTTGTATTACCTAACAAACTTTCCCCCTTTTATATATAAAAAAAGATTCCTTTCTTTCTTTCACACGCGCGCACACGTTTTTTTCTCCTAAGTAAAAAAAATTACATTTTTAGAGACTTTTCGTGCTAAGAGTGTGAGTTGTGAGTCAGAAGAGTTACGGATTATAAGAGTTGTGTCGGATTATAAGGATTATAAAAGCAGTTCTTTATCTGTTCCTTTATAGTACACACCAGCCAGTCATGTCATTATTGTGCTGTAATAAGACTGTTTTGGTTAAAGAAAATAGTACTACATACCGCCAGAATTTTAATTTCCGAATTTCTTTTGTGGACCTTGGAGATTGTTCATATACGAGTGGTTGTTCATAATTTTTTTATGTACATATTCTTATAATTAATTTAAAGTTGTTTCGTGCCTTATAATGAAGCAAAGACTACTGTATACTGGACTTGCTACTCATTTTGGGCTATTTCCAGTGGAGGCCAGTTTTGCGATTCCTGACATTTTTTAACATCACTCCCATTTCCCTTCCTATGGTTTATCAGTATAAATGATATACCATTATCTTCGTGAATGTTTGTTCTATAATATTATCAAATAAAAATCTGTAAAATACACTAAAGAAATGCCATTATGAGAGAGTGAAAGAAATATGCATGAACTTAATGTCTCATAATGGCATTTCTTTAGTGTATTTTACAGTTTTTTATTTGTTAATATCATAGAACAATCATTTACGGAGATAACAGTGTATCATTTATGCTGATAAACCATAGTCTACTGTATTCATGGAGCACTTTTTTACTTGCCGATCTGATTGATGATGTAATTATTTTAGTTAACGCTAATTTATGCATGGTGCTAAATCATTTATCAGAAAACAAAGTATATCAATGGAAAGCTAATGAGAATCCGCTTCTATTGATAGGTTTCATCTAAAATATTTTCGCGCAAAATATTAAATGGCAAGGAGTTTAAGTTCATGCATATTTCTTCACTCTCTCATAATGGCATCTCTTTAGTGTATTTTACTGTTTTTTATTTGATAATATTACAGAACAAACATTTACGAAGATAAAAGTATATCATTGCTACTGATAAACCACAGGAAGGGAAATAGGGGTGATGTTCGAAAATGTCAGGAATCGCAAAACTAGCCTCCACTGGTCAGTGGCAGGTTGGCGCGGGGCATGAGTAGCAAGTCCACTATAGAGTAGTCTTTGAATGAGGTAACAACATGTTTTGTGAAGTTGTGTTGATGTGGCCATATACGTCAAGGGATGAATATTTATCGGTTTTTACACATGTGTATAAATATTTCTTGATCTACAGTTTTATTTAAATACTCCCAGTGGTCACTGGCAAAGGTATTAAAAGAAAAAGAAGCCCAGAGTCTGAGCCCAGAGTCTGCCTAGACCAAGACCCAAACCGTATTCTGTAATTCTTAACAGCAGATAAATCTGCTAATTTGAATTTACAGCTATATCTATTAGTCAAGTTGCCGCCCTTATACTTCCTATACAAGACCTTGTAATGTTAATTACTGTAAACTTTTTCTATGGAAATATATATTATACGGTTAGGAGAGCAAAATAAGCTGGGTTGCTACATGTGCAACCTTTAGCATTTCTCAGAGTTTCTCAGAATTTCGGCCAATTTTCAACTTTTGATCTTGATGACATAGAGGGTTGTGTAATACCTCTTTTTAAGGGTTTTCCGGGATAGGGAGTCGATTTCTGGGGTTAATTTGTGGATATGGGGTCAAAATCAAGGTCAAATCAGAGGTCAAAAGGTCAAATTTGGCCTAAAATGTGGAAAAAATCACCTTTATGTGGTTTGTATATGAATTTATTCGTCAGCCATTACGATATGCAAATAAATGTGTGTAATATATATAAATAATATATTATATATATATATATATATATATATATATATATATATATATATATATATATCATATATACTATATATATATATATATTACACCATATACATACAGGAATATATATATACATATATATATATATATATATATATATATATATATATATATATGAAGTAAATCATATGTTTGTTTATTCATTATCCTCATCTAGCTCCCCTTCGTCGTCTTCGATATCCATGTGCTTGCTGGTGAAAGCACTACAGCAAATGTCTCCTCCCTCACACTTGCAGTAGTCCGTGCATGAAAGGCCTGCTCTGCTGCAGCTGCAGCGTGTGCCACTGCAAGCCTTGCCCTTTGCAGTACAGCTACAGCTAACTACATCCAGGAGTGCTTGGGAAACAACTGGCGCTGTTGAGACGGCCGGTGTGATGGTGGAACCTTCGATGTTCCAACCAAAGTTGGCAATATTTCTAGCCTCTACAAGTGGATCACATTGGTCCGCTGCCTTCCACAGTAGCATCTGAAGATGAGCTCGGAGCACATGCAGCTGCAGGTTTGCATCAGTCGGTGGCAGTTTCTTCAGTGGCGGAGGCTTCTTACGGTAACGGTATAAGTGATCATGTGTGTCATTAATTGTTGTACAGCTCTTCTGTCCATAGAGTGGTAAGAAGAAGCTGCATGCTGTCTCCTGGAGCTGAGCGTGGGTCACACTTGGCTGTCCGAGCACTTGATCGAGACCTGGCATATCTATCTCTATGAGCTTGAGCGCTGACAACTTTCCTTTTCGAAAGGGGTACGACACTGTATCGCAGCCTGACAGCGCATGGACACCGAGAAGTTGGCTGCAATTTATGAGGCCTAACCACCGAACAGCTTCTTTGATGTCCAAGACATCCCCCATTCGATTTTTCTATTTCAATCTTGGCAGAAACTTGCATCCTCGATGTCCAGTACACCAAGAGAGCAAAGACATCAGTGTCATCACTAGGGATGCGGATGGTCTCGGCGCTTTCTTTCACTGCTTTCAGCATGTAGCTGCAGAGGGTTATGTCTGCCTCATCATGAGTAACGACACAGTCCAGCTTGTTGACGAGTTGAATATTGTGTGGAAGTTGATAGCCGCATAGAATGTTGTTGAACATATTCTTGTTCTTGGAATTGTGAAGAATAGCTTCTCGACATGGAAGGGGAGTATTTGCGGTTAGCCGAACCTCCTTGGCTCTTCCTCTTCTTGTCCACTCGTGGTCCTTTGCACGGGGAGCTTCTTGGTCATATCTGTCGAACAGAATGACTTTCTTGGAGACAGGAGGGTAGTGAGCCAGTCTAGTGCCGAAACTTGCAGCCAGATCTCCTGTAGTCCCGGAGACTGGCCATACAACGTGGTACAGAAGCTGACCGACATCAACCAGCACCACATCTGGATCAGATTGAGTTGTGACAAAGACGCCAAGAGACTTGACGAGCACTGTTTTGTCACCCTTCCTAAAGCAGCCGTACTCGTCGATAAGAGCTGGAGGGACCGGACTCAGTTCAAACTGGAAGACATCGGCTATATCAATGGTGCACTGCTGCCCTACTACTAACAGCCGACTGAACAGAGTCTCGATGTCGTAGACGGCCTTCCCTTTGATAGTGACTGCCTTCTTGAGCAACTCCATTGTTTTGAGCTTCTTCCATATTGTCTTGTGGAATTCACTGCTCAACGAAGCAGAGAAGTGCCTGCTCTGCTCTCTCCCGATGGCCAATGCGTTCTGAACATTAACTGTGTCTGTTGCCACTTGTCCATTGCAGATATTATACAGACCTGGTTCCTGGTCATTGAATGGATGACTGTAATTCTCCAGCTCCACCGCGATCTTTCTCCGATCGGCCTCGTCTAGTTTCCTTCTTCTCTCTCCTTCCTCCTTGTGCTTATTCTTCTCTTCCCCATCTACTCCACCGTGTGTCTTCTGTTCCTCCTCAGATTCATCGTACATATGTTCCATGGTGATGTCAAGGTGGGCACACACACTGAAACTATTCACCCACACAGCCACTTGCTCAGTGCTCGTTGAAATGTCCTTCATACCTCCAGAACCCTTCTTTCGTAAGGAAAGTAAGTAACGAAGGTATTCGTAGGAATACCTTCTTAGAAATATATAATGATACCCAGGATATACCTACATGTAGACATAGCAAATATATATATGTACCTACCTACCCAACCTAGTAAAACCTGACATGCTGGAATAGAAAGACAACGAACCACATACAATTGGTCAATATTAGTGATTTTCCTGATTTTAGGTCCAAATTTGATCTCTGACCTCTGGTTTGACCTTGATATTCACCCCATATCCAAAAATTTACCCAAGAAATGCACTCCCCATCGTGGAAAACCCCTAAAAAGAGGTATTACACAATCCTTTATGTCATCAAGATCAAAAGTTGAAAATTGGCCGAAATTCTGAGAAATTCTGAGGATTCTGAGAAATGCTAAAAATTGCACAAGTAGCAACCAAGCAAATTTTGCTCGCCTAACCATTTATAAATAATATAATACATTTCCCCCAAAAAAGTTTACAGTATATTGCAAGGTCAACATTTTGGCAACTAGCCTATATGACTTTACGATGGTGTGAGTTCATATAAGGAATAATATTAATAGAGTTCCTTAGTCGTGCGAATCGTTATTTACCCTATTCATAACATATTCTTGCAATGGTTATAATGGTTGGTAATTGTGAAATATAAGCAGTTTTACGCGTATAATCTGTAAATAAAAATACATTAGACATACTCTTATTTGTTTCTCAGATAGTGAATAGTTCCTGAATACATGAGTTAAGCGACGAAACATAACCTTCTGTGCCCAATTTGTTCCTTTGCGCCTCTAGTCTCTGTCGTGGGAACGTAATCTCTTTGACGAAAATCTTGATTTGTTGTGTTCATACCTTTGCTGGTGACTACTGGGAGTATTCAAATAAAAGTATAGATAAAGAATTATACATACACATGTGTAAAACCGTTATATATATTCTATTGACGTATCAACAACCACATCAACAAAACTTCACACAATATGTTGTTACCTCATTATAAGGCACGAAACCATCTTTAAATGAATTTTAAAAATATGTACATAATAATGCTATGAACAACCACTCGTATATGAACAATCTCAGAGGTCTACAAAAGAAATTCGGCAATATAAATTCTGGCGGTATGTAGTACTTTTTTCCTTACCCATAATAGTCTTATTGAAATATTTTTTGCGTCGACCATCATCATGCCACATTTTTATATTTGATATTTCCTCTACTTTCATTATTATCATCATCATCATCATCATCATCTTCATCTTCATCATCATTCCTTTGTCCCTCTCCCACAATTTATATTCTGTATTTAAATTATGTGTCAGAGAATTTAAATTCTGTATTGAATATATTCCTTATTCTGTATTTTGCATTCCCTCTTCTGTCCTTTTCCTTGCCTTTCTATTGTCGTTCTCGTAATATTCCGTCCTGTATAATTATTCCCTTCAGGTAGGACTGATAGACTCACTATTAATCAATATAGTGACCAAGATGCTTTTAACTATATTCTGTATTTAAATTATGTGTCAGAGAATTTAAATTCTGTATTGAATATATTCCTTATTCTGTATTTTGCATTCCCTCTTCTGTCCTTTTCCTTGCCTTTCTATTGTCGTTCTCGTAATATTCCGTCCTGTATAATTATTCCCTTCAGGTAAGACTGATAGACTCACTATTAATCAATATAGTGACCAAGATGCTTTTAAGAGTTTTAATGGAGTTTTGAGGAGAGTGTATTGAGAGTCCTATTACCTATACCTGATTGCGTTTCTTACCCTTGTACCTTCGCCTGCCTTCTCTTACAGCTAGTTGGGGTGTTGGGGTGAGTTGGAGAGGTGGTGGGGATGAGTGTGTGGTAGGAGGTTGGAAATTTGACTAGTTTCTGCTGTTGTGTTCAGTCCTGCTCGTCAGATGGTAATATAGTAGTAGTAGCGGTAGAAATGGTGGACGGTGGACCCTCGGTGCACGGTGGACCCTCCAACTGAGCAGCTTCACACCACTGGGTTACAGGCAGTGGATGCCGATCCTCCCATTGACGAAAGCGCACCCTCTCTTGACGAAGTCAGAGAGGCTGTAGCAAAGTTGAGGGGTGGAAAGGCAGCTGGTGTTTGTAATATCAGTGCGGAACTTCTCAAAGCTGGGAGTGAGGCCATGATCCACGGGTTGCATGCTGTCCTGACTGCCGTGTGGCAATCAGGTACCATTCCTCCTGACTGGAAAAGGGGGCTGGTCGTCCCTATCTGGAAAGGGAAAGGGGACCGTCAGGACTGCAACAATTACCGCGGTATTACACTGCTCAGTGTACTAGGCAAAGTGCTTGCCCATCTATTGCTGACACGGATTCGCAGCCATCTGGTGAAGCATCAGAGACCTCAGCAGTCTGGATTCATGCCTGGTAAGTCAACAACGGACCGTATCCTACCGCTTCGTGTCCTGGTGGAACGCCGACGTGAGTTTCGACAGGGGATGCTTGCAGCCTATGTTGATCTCAAGAAGGCGTTTGACTCAGTGCATCGTGATTTACTCTGGGATCTTCTGCGACTTCGAGGGATTCCTGCAAGGACTATTTGTTTGTTAACTGGTCTGTATTCTGGGACTGAGAGTGCTGTGAAGTGTGGGGCAGGTGTATCCGGCTTCTTTCCTGTGAATACAGGAGTGAGGCAAGGGTGTGTCCTTGCCCCATCACTTTTTAACGCTTGTATGGACTGGGTATTGGACAAGGTTGTAGATCAAAGCGATTGTGGAGCATCCGTTGGCAACACCAAGATCACTGATCTTGTTTTTGCCGATGATGCAGTAATCTTTGCTGAGTCACTGGAGGTCCTGGTGATAGCTCTCGAGGCGCTGCACGAGGAGGCAAAGCCTTTGGGACTTGAGGTCTCCTGGCTCAAGACCAAGGTCCAGGTGTTTGGAGACTTACTATATGAAGCAGTACAGTCTGTTCATGCGTGTGGCGAGGACATTGAGATCTTGGAAAGTTTTACATACCTTGGTAGCGCAGTCCATAATGACGGCGGGTCACGTCAAGAAGTCTTATAGCGGATTGGCATAGCCCACGGTGTTATGGACTCGCTCAGCGGGAGTATTTGGCGTTGTCGGTACCTGTGCAGGAGGACAAAGATCCGGATCTTCAAATCGCTTGTGATCCCTGTCTTACTCTATGGTTGTGAGACATGGACACTAAATAGTGACTTGAAGAGACGAATCTATGCCTTTGGTAATAAGTGTCTTCGCAGAATCATGGGGTATCGCTGGGATGATTACGTGTCAAATCAGCGATTGCACCGTGAGACTGAATC
>JACEEZ010016685.1:57500-66131 GCA_016584305.1 Chionoecetes opilio
CTCCTCTCACGGGTTGAATGTGAGAGTTACAGTCGTCTGCATACGCTCTTGCCTCAGGAATCAGTTTGCAGGATGTCGTTGAAGTAAACGTTCCATAGTAAGGGCCCGAGTACACTTCCTTGAGGGACACTGGCTTTGATAGCATTTTCAGAGGAGGTGTGACCATTCACCACCACGCGCAGAGTTCTTTCATGAAGGTAATCTTGCAGGAGGTGTAACAGGTCCCCGCAGATCCCAGGCTTCTCAGCTTGGTAGTGATGCCCTGAGGGCCACACCCTATCAAAGGCACCAGCGATGTCAAGGGCGACGACAAAGGTGTCTTCGCCACCATCTAGGGAGTGGTTCCAGGCTGCTGAGTGCAGGAGAAGAAGGTCTGCTGCAGATCTCCCCTGTCGGAAGCCGAATTGCAGTGAATTTAGCAAGCGGTGAGCGTCAAAAAATGTAGTGATTTTGGAGGCAATGATGACTCAAGAACTTTCCCAACAACGGAAAGGAGGGAAAGGGGGGCGGTAGTTCTGAGGATCGCCTCTGCTCTTCTTTTTGTGGATAGCACAGACTCTCCCCATTACCACTCAGATGGCCACTGCTGAGATGAAAGGCACTCCCGGAAGATGGTAGCAAGAGGCACAGCAAGTTGTGAGGCACATCTTTTAAGCAGGTGAGGGCTGATACTATGTGGTCCCAGCGCTTTCTTGGGATCAACTTGTTGAAGTTGTTGTAACACCTCCCCGTGGTAATGGTGATGTTCCCTAGGGCGGGCCTTGGTTTGAACCGGAACTGTAGGAGGTTCACGTTCTGGGTCAGAACTGTCATCTTGGGGAGAAGTGGGCAGCCAACACCTGAGCTTTACCCCGGTGACTTGTGACAACAGAGCCATCAGGTGCTGTCAACGGTGGGATGAGAGAACGTCACGAGAGAAGCCCTGTTGTTGTTTGATGCTGCTCCACCAATCCTTAGTGCCCACTGACTGGCCTGTTAGCTTTCGCTTGAGGTGATCCCTCCAGTTGTTGATCGCCTCTTTCTGGATTCTTTTCATATTTCACAGGCCATTATGTGCTGGTGTTTATGTCTTCTTGTGGGGTGGGACTTATATCGCAACCAGACCTTGCTCTTATTGTCTGCTGTTTTTCCCGCATTGAAAGCCAAAACCGGGTGGTCTCCCGGTTTAGACTTGTATGTCTGGCAGGGCACAAATCTCTTTGGTGGGACATCAGGATTTCTGTGAAGTTCTTCACTTGTGTGTCAACGTCACCTGTAAGCACGTCAGACCACACAATGTTGTTAAGTGTTGCCTTCATTGCATCCCAGTTCCCCTTGTTCCCATAGCCCTTGGTGCGGAGTCACTGCCTTCATCTCTGTCGATGGCCAGCTTGATCTTGGTGAGAACAGCCAGGTGGGCGGAGAAAACCCCCTGTTGCTAGCGGAGGCAAGTCACTATACTGCAGGCAAATCGGTTATTACAGGGTCAAGTGAAGACCCTGAGATGTGGGTGGGGAAGTCCCACGTGATTGATGAGTCCAAAAAACCCCTCAACAGCTCGTCAAACTGCCTCTGGACAAGGTACTGGTTGAGATCACCCACAATGATGAGATACTTACAGGAGTGCTGGAGGAGCAGGGCATCTAAGTTGGTGGTCAGGTAGTGAAGGGGCTCACCACCTTGCCACTGTGGACGGTAACACACGCACAGCAGTATGTTACACTGTTACAGTGTGCAGTGTCTCTCTCTCTCTCTCTCTCTCTCTCTCTCTCTCTCTTTTCTCTCTCTCTCCCCTTCTCTCCTCTCTCATCTCTCTCTCTCTTCTCTCTCTCTCTCTCTCTCTCTCTCTCTCTCTCTCTTCTCTCCCCTTCTCTCTCTCTCATGGCTGAAAAAGAAGAGGTTACAACAGGGGTCGGCAACCTCTTCAGTGCGAGGGCCAGAGAAAGCTCCTAGGAGTAGCCTGTGGTGATCTTGATCTTGATCTTGATTTGGGAGTCACCCAGCAGATGCTGTCAGTGAAGCCTTTAATCCGGCGTTCTCCCACACACGTAATCTGTTGGGAGAGAAGCAAACCAGGGATTTCTTTTTCCCCTCCTTCCTCTCTCTGCATCACATTCATACGGGGTCCCCCATCACTGAGGGGCCCCCTGCCTTTCATGCTCTCTCCTACGTGCTCTCCACGAATTCTCCAAGAATTATTTACACTCTCAATCACACGACTGTCACTCCTCCACTCACACCACAAACCCCCGCAGGTATCCATCTCCACTCTCCTGTCCCCTCATCTCTCGCCATTCTTCCACTCCGACCTCTCCTTCCACTACCTCCAACATCTTTGTTCTAAGCATACTCATACCGTTCACATTCCGCATCAAATGCTCCACGGTTTCATCCACTCCTGTCACACACATCACACACACCTTGCTGCCATCATTCTTCCATCTGTACATACGACATTTACCTCCAGCGACTTTGTCCTGGCTCTGAAGAGTAGGTCCCCTCCATAGCCACCATCATAGAACCTTTCATACCGTGGCTGGTCCTTTCTCCTGTACCATTCCAGTGTTGATTCTCACTCATTGCCCTCAGCCCTTCTTCTTTCCCTTTTTCTTCCACTCTCCTATTTATTTCCTTTTTGCATACAGCCATACTCCCATGTCTCATCACTCCTGTCACAAACATTCCCCGTTCAAACCTGTCCATCTTTCCACTTTTACCGAGTCTTTCATCCACTTTTCCCCTACATATTCCAGTCCCAAACCTTGCTTGCCCATTGCTGTCATCCATTCGTTGCAGTCTAGCTCTGAAACTCAGTCCTGCCTTTGCTATCCTCTCTCTAAACCTTTGCTCCATCCCATCCCCCTCCTCTAATTGTTTTCCACTCCCAATCCCTTATTGGCCCCTAATGCTATTCTCCCTGCTTTGTTCGGTTTTACTTCCAATCTGTCCAATCCTTCCTAGACCACACCATTTTTTCCCCAGGCCATACATAATGCTGGGGGAATGCCACACCCTTCCATGTCCTCCCCCCACCCCCCCTTCATATTTTTTGGGCCCCGAAATCTTGCCACACTGCCAAAGCCTTCCAACCCACGGGTTTGGGGCCTTTAAGCTTTTCCTCTCATGTTTATTTTCCCCCATGGGCCTTTATCACCCAAACCCAAATACCCAGAAAATTTGTACTTTTCGTTCCTTTTTTCATTCCCCCCCCCAACCCAAAAACCCTGTCATCATCAGAGTCACCCCCATTCACCACCAACATTTGACTCTTCCCCTTACTGAGCCTAACTTTTGAAGCCCCTTTTAAATTACTCAGCCCCAACCCCATTCAGCATCTTTTGGGAAAGCTATTGGGGTTTTAAAATAAGGATCACCACATAAATCTGCATACTCAGTACACTCAACACTTCATCCCCAAATTTTTCCCCCCCCAAGACCTGTACGTTTTCACCCCTTCCTCCCATTTCCTAAACCCTTTATAACCCAAAAAAAGTAGGGGAAAAAGGAACAGGCCGTCTTACTCCTCTTTTCCTTTTCCACCCATCCAGTTCGAGGTCCCCATATTTAAGGGGGCCCTTTGTGGGCCCTCTTTACTTTACTGCTTATTTTTTAAAAACCCTTCTCAACTCAGGGCCAATCGTCTCTAATCCCTTACATAACATTCTCCTATCCACTCTTTTATACGTTTTCTAAAATATCTAAAAGGTTTAGATTTTTCTTTTTTCCCCTTTTCCTTCCTTGTTTTTCCTCAATCACTTTTTCACTAAAAAACAATTGTCCTCACCTCTTCTGTTTTTTCTGAATCCATTCTGCTCTTCACCCATCTTTTTTATTTTTTCCAAAAATTTCACCTAGTTTTTCCCTTCAGTACCCCAAACCAAAATTTTACCCCCGTGTCAAACCGCTTTTGGGGCCCGGAAATTTTTTTAATCTCCTTCCTACTCTTGTTTTTTCCCCCCCCCTTATGATGAGGGTCACTTATTTGTCATTGCCGGGGGAAAACAGGCCCCCATTTCCTCTCCCCATATATGCCCAAAAAACTCATGCTTTCCCTCAATTACTCCCTCACCCCCCCTCTCTTTTAAAATTCATTCGGGATCCCGCCCCTTTCCCAAGGGCCTTTCCATTTTCAGTTTTTTTAAAACTCCCCTTTAAAATCTATCCATTCAAATTTTTCTTCACCCATCTTTTTTCCTCTATTTTCCTCCCTAAGGGGGACTTTCCCCCTAAGCCCACTACGGGTTTCATTCCCCACCTCCAATATTTTTTCCAGAAGCCCTTCCCTACAGCTCTGGCCTTTTCCTTTTTCCCCCTTTAGGGGACCTGCCATTCACCACTAGTTCTTTCTACATTTCCTGTATCCCTTTCCTCTCTTCTTCTAAAGGGAATTATACCATTTCCCAAACCTCCTTCCTCCCCTTTTTCCCCTAATTTCCCTCTGATCCCCTTTTCTCTCTTTCTTTAAATTCTTGCCTTCCTCCCCCAAGCTTTCACCCCCCTTTTTGTTTTACTCTTATACTTTTCCCAATCCCCTTTTAAATTACTCTATTCTTTCAGTTTCCACTGTTTGACCATTTTTTCTCAAATTCCCACTTCCTTTTGGGACTTTTTCCCTTTCTTTCCGGGCCCTTGTCGATTAAATTGGGTTCCACCAACTCTTTTTTTGTCCGGGCCATTTGCTCTCTTCCCTTGTTCTCCCCTTTTGCTCTCCTTCTGCCACTTTGTTAAGCTTCCTTAAAAAATCTTCATTCTCTCATCCACCCCGGGCCTCAGCCCCTAAAAACCATTCCTCCCAGTTCCCCATCCTCATTACTCCCCAAAATTCTCTAAAATAACCCCAGTCTGCATCTAAAAGTTTCCAAAAGTTTCCTTCCTTTTTAAACGTTCCCCTTTTTTTTCCCTTCAAAAAATCACTCCATTACCATGACGTTATGGTCCACTCGCAAACGCTTTTTGTCCTTTCCTCATCCACCCACTTTACTTCTCCCCGTTCTCTACCCTTTCCCCGGTTCACTAAATAAAGTCAATGGCAATTTCATTCCCCCTTTCCACTCCGGTCCCCTTTTCCCTTTCACCCAGGGTCACTTTCCCAAAATTTTTAATTATTCTCCTCTCCCAAAGTCAAGCAGAAATTTGGGCCCTTTTTCCCTTTTTAAATTCCCTTTCCCCAAAACCCCCCCCAATTTTGCCCCTTCCCATGTCTCCCATCAAAACCCACTTTTTCCCACTTCTTTCCCCTGTTCCCCCAAACCCTTTTTGCACAATTTTAATTTATTTCCCTTTTCATTCTCGGCTCTCGCTCCTTTTCCTTTTCCACTTTTCATTGTAACACAAATCCCCAAAACCCTTTTCTTTTCCCCTTTTCGCACCTTATATTCCAGCCCTACTGCCATGATACCTAAACCCTTTTCACACCCCCCCTACATCTAGCTCCTCTACATCTATCCTGCTTTCCCGCCTCACAAGGGACTCCCCCTCCCCCTACCCTTTTTCTGCTGCTTTTCTTCTGCCCTTGCCGTCATACTGTAATCTCAGATCTAAGTTCCTCTCTCTCCCCATTTTTGTTTCTGTCATTTCCCAAATACGTCAAGTTCCCTTTATTATTTTTTCTGCTGAGGTCTTCCTTTTTTCAACATTCCATCCTCAACATTTACAACCCATCCTCACAAATTTCCCCTTTTGGGTTTTTCAAAAAGCAATCAAAAGCATTTTTCAAACCCCCTTTTTTTCCCCCAACTTTTCAGAGTCTCTCAAATCGCGCGTACCCAAATCAAGCATTCTCCCCCCCCAAACCGCCTCTCTCCTTCCCCGGGTTAGGTGAACTTTGTCCCCCCTCAAAAGACCTCCTGTGGGAGTGCACCGTCCAGGTCTAGAACTTCCATAGTCCCCGGGGGCCTTAATGCCCCCTTTCTTTCATTTTTAAAAACCTCCTCTTGGATTCCCCTTGTTTGTGGGCCCCGTTCATTTTTCCCCATACCCCGCATTTTCCCGAAGGTTCCCCCTCATGGGTTCCCACACAGCCCCTCCCCCCCCCCCCCCCCTTTTTCTTCCTGTCCTTTTTTATAAAACCTTTTAAGGGGACTCCTCACCTTTTCCCACCGTCTGTCCCGGGGCCCAACCCCCTAAGGGTGTTTCCCCCCCCCCCGCCTTATCCCCCATTCCTTTCCCGTCAACCATTCACCTGCTCCCTCACCTCCTTCACAACATCCTCCATACCCTTTCCACTTTAGGGGGTAACCACACACCCCTTCGGGCTCTCATCGCCACGTGTCGCCTAACATTCTTCACCATACTTTTCCTTTTACACCCCGTATGGGGCCCCTTCTTTGCCCCGGGTTGCCCCCCCCTTTGTTTTTATCAGTCCGACCCCCCTGGGTTTGGGAATCTCCACTACCTCATCTGCCCCATCAGGCCTGTGCCCGGGCCCCAAACCCCCCCCGGGGGGGGCCGGGGCATCAGGGCCCCCCAACCCCAGCAGCACCTTTGCTGCCGCTACCGGCAAAAAGCGTGGGGGGGGGGGGGAAACGAACCCGCCCACCCACGACTTCAGTTGGCCTCAAAATGGCGGGGGGTTTAAGGGGGGGGCAAAGGGCCCCCCGTCTCACCCCCCACCCCAACAGCCCCCCCGGGCCCCCCCTTTCTTCGACATCTTTCCCCCGCTGCAGCTCCCCTAGCCTCACCCACAAACCCCCAACATCCCTGGCCCCCCCTGCTAAAAATCTTCCCCGTGCAGCTCCCCCCCCTCCCCCTCCTTCAGGCCGGTGCCAAAAAGAACCCAATTTTTGACAGTGTACAAAATTTTTTTTTTTTTTTTTTTTTTTTAAAAAAAAAAAATAAAAAAAGGCAAACCCCGTACTAATTTCCCAAAAAATATTTAAAAATGCCAAAACAAATGCAGAAAACATTTTTTAAAAAAATAAAAAAAAATTTTTTGAAAAGCAAAAGGAAACCCCTGACTAGATTACCAAAATTTTTTTTGGAAAAACAGGGGCAAATCAGTGACTGCCAAAAAAATTTTTTACAAAGAACAAAAATTTTTTTTTTGAAAACGAAAAGTGATTAATTTTCTGGGGAAAATTTTTTGAAAAAAAGCAAATTTATTTATGGGGGAATTTTTTTATACGAAGAAAACTTTGGGGATTTTTTTTTGATGGAAAAAAGTTAATTCCCAAAACTGGAAAACGTTTTTTAAGGTGAAAGGAAATTTTTATTGGGGGGGGCGGGTTTACAAAAAGGGGAAAAGGAAATCCCCCCAGACTTTGTTATTTCATTTTTTTTTTAAAGAAGGTTTAACCCAAAAACTAAAGGGCTTGCCAAACATGGGGAAGGTGCGTTTTTAAGCCGGGGAATTTTGGGGGAATTTTTTAAAAGGGGGGGAAAATTTTCCCCCCCGAAGGGACCAAAAAGGCGGTAAAGGGACTTTTCCTTCCAAATTTGCCCTTAAAGAAAGGAAAATTCCCTCTGCCAGGGGGAGGGGTTTGACGGGAATCAAAGGGGAGGTTAAAAGTTGAAACCCCCGGGTTGTGGCCCGGACATGTTTAAAACGGGGAAGGCTTTCCCCGCAAAGAGGGCCCCCCAAAAAAGGGGCCCCCGGGGATTTAGGGGAAAAATTTGTTGGAAAGGGAGGGCCAGGGGGGGCGAAAGGGCAAAAGCCCTTTTTTTTGCGGGGTTTTGGGGGGGAAAATTTTTATCAGCACCGGGGAGGTTCTTTTGACGGAGGAAGGTGGCGATCTCCTGTCAGGTCGCACACGCGGGACAGCATGGCTCCATGACTCAACCAGCGGACCTCACAGACGTAAAGCAGGTCACCATAGTGTGCGTTGACTTCGTCCGTTACTGCCTGGAACTGGCGGTGGTTAAGGCTGCGGGAGAGGATGAGTTGACAACCTTCACGACACAGACATGACATCAGTAAGGTTGGCAGACTGGAGCACAGGGACTCTGGTGGATGATGCAGTGCACCTTGTGGATGGGCTGGGTGTGTCCGGCGGCCTCACAGTGACGGACTAGCAGTGAGTAACGCCCTGCGTAATGCTGGGCCGTGCGTGTAGTTAATGGAATGGGGGTTTGACTGTGCGCGCTGAATGTTCTTGATTGTGCTGCATAAGCCACTTTTCTGATTAGGGCAGGCGTGCGGGACCAGGACCTCCAATACGGTACTAGTGAGCTGTGAATGTGGTTGTGAGCATGGAGGCGGGTGAATGGGTGAATGAAGATGAGAAGAGAGAGGAGAGAGAGAGACTTGAGAGGAGAGATGGGAGGATGAGAGAGAGAGAGAGAGAGAGAGAGAGAGAGGAGAGTGAGAGAGAGAGAGAGAGAGAGAGAGAGAGAGAGAGAGAGAGAGAGAGAGAGAGAGAGAGAGAGAGAGAGAGAGAGAGAGAGAGTAGCAGCAAGAGAAATGCCTTTGTATATCCCATTCCCTAATGATAAAATATCATTTCAGACTAAGAAAGTTTGATGCATATCTTTTCTCAGTACGAACTCCTACGGAGACTGGCCCGCTGGCGTGGACCGTTGGTGTGAGAAAAGTTTCTATCAGGTTTAAGCGATTGCCCCCCCTTTCCCCAAATGGCGTTTGGGCCCCCCAAAAAAAAGGGGGGTTTTTCCCTGGCGATTTTTTGGGGCTTTTTAAAATTTTAAAATTTTCCCCCG
>JACEEZ010016686.1:0-27500 GCA_016584305.1 Chionoecetes opilio
TAATAAATTAAAATCAAAATTTAACCCCCAAGTAAGGTTTACAAAATAAAAACCAAATCCCCCTAACATACATCCAAATTTTTACCCTAAGTAAGGCCTTACTTAAAATAATAAACCTAACCCCAAACTAACTCTCATCCAAAATTTTTTAACCCTAAGTAGGCCTTTACTTACAAAATAGATAACCTAATCAAAATAAATATAAATACGGGGGGCACTTAAGGCAGGCAACATGGGAGGCCCCTGAGGTGACGGGTGCAGGGGGAAAGCCCGTGCACGGCCTCGCATTCTCTGGCGGGGGGGAGAGAGAGAATAGGGGGGTGAGGGAAGGGGGTGAGGGGAAAGGGGGGGTGGGGTGGGGATCTAGGGTCTGAAGGGGCTAGCCCTGGCAGCAAGCCGCTCATTGCCTCAAACCCCCTCCCGAAAGTTTTCAAACACCCCCCGCTAATTTTAATTCCCCTTCTTCACTCTAACCTCCTCCTTCTTCACCGCCAGTTGCCCCTTCTGGGGGCAGCCCCTCCCTCTGAACGGCCAAAAGCCCCCGCAGCTGCCCTGTGTCTCCTCTGGGAGCGTGTAACTCGGTCACATTTTCCTTTCCCCCTAAAACACAAAAAATTTTAATTTTAAATAGAAAAAGCATAAAAATTTAGTAAAATCTGATTATGATTAAGGAAATAAGAACGTATGAAAAAATAAAAAAAAAATTGAATCTGAGTGTTTGGGAATAGTACCACCCCATCAATCCCAAACCCCCAAAACCTCATGTCATCATAGAGAACTACTGTTTCGCCATCAAATATAACCCGACTTTAGCAAATAATTGTTATATAATGTTACCTGCGGGATTCCAGGCATGATTGGTGGGGTAGGAATACAAAAAACCCAAAAACAGCCGACCGTGGGCCCTTTACAAGGCTTTTTTGTTTAAACACACTAAACTAACTAGAAAATAAAGGAAAGATGGAAGTAAAGGGCTCCTCCCCCCCCCCCACCCCTCCACCAAAGCGGGCCAAAAAGAAGTGATCCATGCAAAAAAAAAAACTGCAGGTTTTTGTGGGGAAAATTTTTGAAAGCTGTAATCTAGGCTAATCTACTATTTTGTGGGGGATTTTTATGCTTATAGATAGGGTCATGTTATGTGGTTTTGGGGTAAGGGTGTGAACACAGTGGGAGGTTCAAGGGTTGCGGCAGCTTGCCGGGCGCTTTCCTTGGGAGGCACAGTCAATCAGGCCCCCTCCTTAAATCCACTGGGGAATTTTTTTTATTTTCCAGTAGGACGCCGTACACTTAAAGCCTCCTGCACAGTGACCCCGGGTCCCTTTAAATCCGATGGTGGCCCTAACTGTCAGACCCTAACGAACCACGCCCTCACAGGTCGAGAGTAGTAGTGGAAACCGTTAACTTGGGGCTATCTGTGTTGTTTGAGGTCTAAGTTGTTTGGGTGTAGGCCGTGAATTTCAAGGGTGGGCGGCACCCTGCCTGGCGTTTTTTGGGGGAGGCAGCAGTCATCAGGCCCCAGTCCTTTTTCAATCCCTGCGTAGTGCACTTTCCCAATGGGAGCCGTGCACTTCAAGCCCCCTGCGCAGTGCCCCTGTATATAAACCCGATGGTGGTCACTCCTAGGGGGCCCCTTACAAAACCACAGCCCGTCAAGGTCAAAAGTTGTAGTTGACCGTTTCTCGGGGCTGTCTGAAGGGTTGGGGGGAGGGGTGTGTGGGACGGGGATCGAAATCATTTTACGCAATGGAGTAAGCTCAGGGGCCCCGCGAGAAAATTTTTATTCAGAGATAAACAGTGAAAACCCGGGGGTTTTTGTATAAAATTTTATCGAGGCGATTTTTAAATGATTCATTGTATTTGATTTACTAGCTGAGGGCAGCCCATTCCATGTTTACAACAGGGTTTTGTAAAGAAGTACTTTGCCTCGTTCGTTCAACCCTTTTCCTGCATTTTAAAATCCTTTTTTTCTATTGGGCTTGCCCGGGTCTAGCGTGAAAATTTTTTTGGGCACGTTCGTAACCTTGAATTTAAGACTTCGAAGGTCACCTCTTACCTTTCGTTTTTTTTAGGGGGAAATAATTTAAAGTTCTTTGGCCTTTTTTCGTACGTTTTTTCGCAATCTAGGTACATTTTGGGTTTTTGCCTTATTTTTTTATTTTATCTGTCCTTTTTATAAAAGGTGACCAGAATGACATAGTATTCTAGATGGGGGCGAACAAGCGAGTTAAAAAGGTGAGTATTTTTTTTCCGATTTGAACTGAAAGTTCGTCCAAAAACCCAACCAATTTATTTGCATTTTTTTACTACCTCTAAAAATTTGTTTTTGGGTTTTGAGATTTTCGGATTAAAACGCCTAATCTTTTTTTTTAAACAATTGTTTTGGAAATCGTTCTCACAAACTTTTTGAGGGTTTTTTTTCCCGAAGAGTACATGACATTTGTCAAGGTTAAATTCATTTGCCATTTTTTTTTGACCATTCTGTTAGCGTTTTAAGTCTTTTTTGTATGGGTTGGCGCTGAATTCTGTAGGGGCTATTTTTGTGTTTTTCGGTCATCAGCAAATTTCGATCCCCTGATTTTTCCCTCGTCAATTTTCATTTAGTATATTAAGAACAGGATAGGCCCGAGACTGACCCCTTGAGGAACACCATATTTCACGGTCCATCAGAAGAATTTCCTTTTATTACCCCCCTTTGTTTACGATTGACAGCCTTTTTTCTATCCTTTTTGAAAGATGGTTTTATACCATGGCTTTTATTTTGCTAATGAGACGTTATGGGGAAACTTTGTGAAGTTTTTTGAAAATCGAGGTAAACTACGTCTACTCCCCTGTGTTGTGTACATTTTAATACACTATTGTAAAAAAAAGTAATTTTTGAAAGGCATGAGCTTTTTATTTCGAACCATGCTGCAAATTTTTGATTATGTCATTTTTTTCTAAAACTTAACGATTCTGCTTTTATGAGGTTCCCCATTTTTTTCCAGAACTGATGTTAAACTGATTGGGCATAGTTTCCGGGCTGCGACTTGCTTTTTTTTTTTTAAAATGGGTTGATTTTTTGCTATTTCCATTCGCCCGGAAAATTTTCCGGTGAGTAAAGATTTATTAAATAAGATGGAAAGTGTTTTTACTATTTCTTTTCTTTGTTCTTTTAAATGCGTGCAAAAATTTGTCGGACCAGGAGCTTTTTTTAATTTTCATGTTATTTTCGCGAGAAAATGTCACTTCCGAAAAATTAAAGGCTGAGGAAGACCTTTTTTCTGGGTTTTCGGGATGGGGTGTTTTTCGTGTTTTCACTGTAAGACTGTGCAGAAAAGTTTTTTAATGCCGCCATAGATCCATTTTCGTTGTTACCTTTTTCCCTTTTTCCAACGGTCCTATGGTTGACGTTTATTACTTTTTTCTTTTAAAATAGGTGTGAAATTCTTTAGGGGTTTTATTTTCATTTCGGAATACGTCCCTTTAAAAATTTTTTTTGCTTGCTTAATGATTTTTTCGATTTCGTTAATTTTGTCGTGATCGCGTTTTTCGTCTTCATTTTGTGTTTCTTTGTGTTTTTTAATGCACCTTTTTGCTCAAGTCTGTCCTTTATTTTGCGGGGCCACCATTTCGGTTTATGTTTTTTAAAGACGCCTATATCGCAAACGGGATTGAGGATTTTATTTCTAAATTAAGCTTCCGGTGAAATTTATCCTCTACTTTTTGTCGTTACTTTTTTAATAACAATTCCAAACGGTGTTGGTTAAAATTTTTTTTTAGTTTTCTGAATCTGCTTTCGAAATCAAGAAATTTTTCTTTTCTTTCGACTTCGCTTGCTAACTGATGTTAATACTAAAGTAATCGCCCCGGGGGATCCTGCTACTAAATTTTGGACCCACTTAAAAGTTTTCTGAAAATTTTCGTTAGTTGGTGAAAAAAAGATCTAGAATATTTTCGCCCCCTTCGTTGGTGATCCCTGTTGGGATAAAAAACTTTCTTGGAGATTTAATTTTGAGAGTTCCCCCAATGTGTTTTAACGAGGCGCCCCAAAATAGTAACGGAAATTAAAAACACCCAATTTACCTTTCGTTCTGAGAATAATTTCCGTATTTGTTCAAGAGTTTTTTCGTCAATTGTATTTTTTTTGAGTGGGGGTCGTAAAAAAAGGCCAAATTTCTACCTTTTTAGAATTTTATTGAACGAAAATTTAAATTTCTGTTATCAGTTTCGTCTTTTGATACTACAAGGGGATGAAGCAGGGCTTTTTTTAATAATACACCCCGCTCTTCAAATCTTTTGACTTAATAAGTTATACCCCGGTTCGCAAATTCAGCCAAAAAATCTCTATTTTTCGACTATCCTGACTCGAAAATTCCGATGATGTCGTATGTTTTTGAATAAACTAGTTCCCTAATCATAAATTTTTTACGTTACACGGGCATTAAAAATAACAAGCTTTTAATAGGATAGGGAGTTGGGGGTTTTCGGGGAATAATTTTGGTGCTTTTTGCGAACGAGAACTTACATTGCGGGAAAGAGAGCTTTGGTTGTTTCGGAACTCTACCCGTGGGAGTTTTTTTTATTATAGTTAGTTCCGCGTCATTGAGTAGCCACCGAGTCGTGCAGAACCAACTGATTTAAGTGGGACCATCGTTTCGGAGAAATCGGTTTGGGTTTAAAAATGGTCCAAAATTTATATATTCAACTCCTTCTTTTAAAAGGGTTTTCGGCGATTGTTTTTTGTGAAGGCCTTGTTTTAGAAGCGTTTTCCCATTGATCCTCGGAAAATACCAGATACATGTTTTACTAGATTTTACTTTTTAAATTTTTTCATCATATTGGATTTTAGTAAGGAGGGCCTCTGATCTGGGTTTTTTTGCTCATTTGTTCCCGGGAAAATGATCAGGGTGTTTCCGGCGTCATTTTTAATCATCGAGGCTTCTGTTATGTTTTTCCCGGGGCGCCCTGGAATGCAGTGCCCCTTTTTGGTTGGGGATCACGACCCCAAATTTCCCCTAGTTATCCGAAGATTTAGTCCCATCATTTTTTACGTCCTTTTCTACTGACGTTTCGGAAGGATTTCGAATCTGTTATAAGTTTTTGACGGGGATTGTTTTTTTATCAAAGGCTGCCCCGCGCCATGTCTTACAGGGGGGGAAAGGGGGCGAGGGGAGGGGGTGGGGTGGGGGGGGAAAGAGGGGGAGGAAGGGGAAAGGGGGAAAGGGAGGAGGAGGAGGTGGGGGTGGGTGGGGAGGGGAGGCGGAGGTGGGGGGGATGGGTTTGGGGGGAGAGGAGGAGGAAATTAAGGTGTGGAGGGGGAGTCAGATCACTAATACGTGTTAAGGGGAGAGTCAGGGCAAAAAGGGGAGAAAGGAGTGTTTCAGGCAAAGGGGGGGAATGGAATTAGTCAGGTCAAAACGTGGAAGGGGGGGTAGGGGGGAGGAGGGGTCAGGTGCAATGAGGAGGAGCACGTTATCCTGAGCGGCGTTCTTGCATGAAAACTTATACATATCTTGATACTTCGAATTTTGCGTTATAAAACTAGCGGGAAAATTTTCCTGTTACCGATCAAAATACTGTTTGGCAAAACCTCCCCTTACACGTGGTACATAAGGGCAAAGGGGACGGCATGGGGAGCGGAGAGGAAAATTTCCTTAAAGGATTTTAAGTTTTGTGGGAGCACGTGTATTTTGAGTTAAAGGGAAATTGCTATTAAAAACTCCTATCCTATCAAAATTTTTCACTGGTGTTTTTATAAAGGGGTATGAATTACTTGTAATATGTATACTCTCTAATTACGAGTCAGAAGTAAAAGGTAAAAAATTAAAGGTAAATTTTTTAAAATGAGACACTTAGCGTTAGGTGGGTGCTGGGGTTTGGGGGGAGGGGAGGGGCTCTTCACAGGTCAAAGGGTTTTGAATGCTGAATTCAACGATACTAGGGTGGGCGGAGGCTCTTGGGGGTGCTGCCGGTGGGGAGGCAAAACCTCTGCGCACTGGCAGGGGCCCTGTTGGGGGTGGGGGTGAGGATAATGGGGACCTCATCATGGGGACTCTGCCCGGCACCCGGACCCTACGAAAAAGATTTTATTATATTTTGTACCTAATTCAATAAGAACTTGTCAGCGGTCAAAATTAAGATAAACTTAGGTTTAATAAAAGCCAGCCGAGGATATATATATATTAAAATTATATATATATATTTATTTAAATATATTATATATATATTATAATATATATATTTATAATTTCCCCCCCGTGAAAAAAACGCTTTTGGGAAACTGATACAAGTAACTTATATTCTTCAATACTCCCTATCACGGGCATGACGTTTTCTGCGTCATCCCAGTGAAAAAAATGAGGGAGTCTTCTACGTGGACTGCGTGCATGGCTGTTAAAAGAAAAAAAGGTCAACGTTTTATAAGAAAATAAATATGTGCATACATAAGAAAATTTTTTTCTTATCTAAGTGTTTATTTTTATGAGTGATATGAATGCGCAATATTCAAAAACCCACTTTAGTAGTGTGTACTGCTACAAGGCTCATATTTCAATAACATTTTAAAAATGCAAATAGTCGGAAGCATATATGAAATTAAAGAATTCCCTAGACTACTGATCCAATCCTCCTGTAAAAAAAGGGGAAACCCCGAAAAACCCTTTGGGAAGAGGAAGAATACATTGCCTCCTCCCCTCACTGTAGTGGTTTGGGGTTTGCTGGCCCACCCCCTTTTGGGAAAAGTCTTTGTGGTTATTTTGCATAACCCATTTGCTACATTCAACTTACACTTCTTTCACTTCAAATATTAAGGTAATTCACATCAAAAACCCTATCTTATAGGTAATCATGTACCTGGGGACGTAGGAATGTAAAAAGTTAAATGTTTAAATTTTTTGCATGCCAAAAGGGTCTGTACGGGGTAAATTGTTCGTGAATTTTATGTATTTGGTCAATGTTACGGGTCTTACGGGTCAATTGTTACGTAAAGGCTTTCTGGTTAAATTGTTACGTAAAGGTCATGTACGGGGTAAATTGTTACGGGGCCCGTATGGTAAATTCGGGATTGTGGGGATCGGAGCAAATTTTTGAACCTTCCCTCTTAATGGTTTTGGTTTATTTTTTTGACCAAAGTGTGCATTTGTATGTTTTTCTAGTACATTACAGGGACCTAGTAAGCCAAACTAGAATATTAGTTGGAAAACGCAGTTTAGTACAATACTCCCATCGACCAATACTCCTGACATAACCGACCCAACCCCCCTGTATTCCTAACCTAGTGGAAGACAAAGAATTTGGCGGTTTCTTGCATCCGTCACGCTCCTTGAAAAATTTTCGTTTAATTCCCCAACCGGGCTTCCTAGGGGGGAATTATTGAAAAAAAAAAGTTTTTTGGGAACTCACCAGGGGCCTTTGACTTCCTGCTTGCAGTTTTTCAAATCATTAGTCTTAAGGGCACTGACCGGGGACATTTTGCATTTATGCTCTCCCCGGCTTGTTTTCCCAAAAACGCCCCAAAAACATTTGGGGAAAGGGTTTTTTGTTTATTTGGGTTTGGGGCCCCGAGCCCAGTTGACTGCGACCAATCACCCCCTTTTTTATAGCTTTTAAGATCAGTTTTAGTTCAAAAAAAATTGTGAGGGGGACTGGTTACTCAAAGAAAGGTTTAGCGGTGGGTTTAAAAAAACACAACTCGCCATGGGTGAAGTCTAAGCACTTTTTTCGTCCTGGCGCAAGAAAAAAGTCTCAAAAAAAACTTTTTATATTTCAAAAGCGCTAGTAAAAAACCCTACCAAAACAGAAGATAATTAAGTCATAAACCCACAGTTCTGGTACAGGGGTTTTAAGGGGGCTGTCGCGTTCATCCGTAAAGTCTCGGATTTTTTTTCCCACCGCTCAACCCTTTGTTGAGTAACCCAGTCTCCTCACAATTTCTTTGAACTAAAAAAGATCTTTTTTAAACGTGAAAACGGGTGATTTGGTGCAGTCAACTGTGGCTTAGGCCCCATATCCAACTGAAACGAAAAATTTTCCCCCAAGTTTGGGGAGTTTTGGGGGAATAAGCCCGGGGGAGACGATAGATGCAATATGTTTTTGGGCATGACCATTTAAGACTAATGATTTGAAAAACTGCAAGCAGGAAGTCAGGGCCGAGTAAGTTCCCAACATCTATTTTTTCAATCATTCCCCCTAGGAAACGCCGGAAGGGGTTTAAAAGAAATTTTCAAAGGGGCGTGACGGTCAGACACCCCCAACTTCTTTTTTTTCCCCTTTTCCTCGGGCATTGAAAACGTAACCAAAACCGCTGGGGGGGTCGCCCCCCGACTCCCTTGTATTTTTTTATTTCCCACAGATTTGTATAGGTTCAAGTGCTGCTAATGGGCGCTTACAAGATAAAGGTTTTCTACGGCCTTTTAATGCTTTAAACTGCAGTTGAACATTATGTTAAAAAAAAATTAAAAACCTTTTCGACCCTGCAATGAATATTTTTCCTGTTTTTTGCTGCATATCACAAGTACACTTTAAAAAAGTTACTTTCATATAATCACTCTACATTTTACCCGCGGCCCCAGCAGGGGGAGAATTTCCCTAATCAAACAAGGGGAAATAAATATGGTTTTCCCTCAGCAGGTGCTCAGTTGTCGACATAAAGGGATAACACTTGCATATTCTTACCGGTGCCTCGCTGATGTGCAGCGTCATCGCCTGCCTCCTTCTTCACCACCGACTTGAGGTCCTTGAATTTATTCCTCACCTCAGAGGAGCGGCGGCGAGTCTGACTTACGCTGTTGACACAGCCCGTCACCTCCTCCCGCGCTAACATCTTATCTTTGGCACTAATGGAGTTGTCAAGTCTTCCATGTATCACCCTCTCCCTCTTCCTCACTTCCACCACTAGCACCGACAACTCATTCTCACTGAATTTTTGGCGCCTTGGCTTTTTGTTGGGTGGTTGGGCCATGTTGACAGAGATAGAGATAGATAGATAGAGATAGAGATAGATAGATAGATACAGAGATAGAGATAGATAGATAGAGACATTATTATTATTATTATTAGTTTATTGACAAAAGTTTCACAAACATTTTACCTTATTACATGTATAATTTCCTCATATTTGTCCTAATTTATACTCTTACATATTTCATATTAACCTAAAACAAACAAACAAAACACATCTACTATGGTGACACATCCCTTACGTATATAATTTCAATACATCATATATATAACTGCACAGATAGCCTACTTTATCCCTTGTACCCATCAAATTATCCATACTGGAGAAGTCTAGCATGTCATAGTTGCTTCTACATTGGCTGGAGAGTGGACACTGCAACAACACATGGGACTCATCCTGCACTGCATTTTCTACACATGAACACAGTCGTAGTTCTTTCGGTATTCCATTTCTCCTGCCTGTTTCTATTCTAAGATTATGGGACATCGTACGTAGCTTCGTAAATGCTTGGCGTTTATAATCCGGGATAAAATAGACAGAGATAGAGGCCACACGGGGACGATGCTGTTGCAAGGGGCCGGGCGGGAACTCTGTTGTGTGTTTGTAAACATTGCATGAGGTTTGCTGGCTTGTGATTGGTCGAAAATTTTAAAAGCAATCTTGTCATTGGCTGGTGATTGATGACGCGCTTGATGACGTCATTACTCGCCTTAGCCAGTCAGCGCCTTCCGACGCGTTAACGACCGACCGAGGGAGGCTTTGTAGCTTTCGTCGTAACGAAAAGAAGTATCTAGGTAGTCGGAGAGATGGTCGTTGCTGGCGCTACTACCTTGTTGCTGGGTTCCCGCCCAGCCGGGCTAATTTGCTCTAAATCGTCTCTTTTCAGCGACAATTTGTAAATTAACTACTGAGGTTATACGGAAGCAAAAAGATTCGTCGTTTAGCTTCATCTTTATACTACGTTATGCAAGTATAAATAACTTTCTATGTACTTTGAATACCTCACAGTGAGGTGATGAAGTAAAGTATTTTTCGCGTCTCACGAGACTTTCTGAGCTGATCGCCGTTCGAACATTTGTGTACGGTCAAGGCTTTGGCTTCTCTTTCTAGCCATACACATTGTATTGATTCTAGTAACTTCATTGTATTATTATTATCACTATTATCATCATTATTATTACTAGTAGTAGAAGTAGTAGTAGTAGTGGTGGTGATAGTTGTAGTAATAGTAGTAGCCTAGTAATTATTGCTGTATATAATACGCGGATGATTTAGTAACTGATAATTTCATTCATACTCTTTATCATTCTAATTATTATTATAATAACAACTATTAATATTTGTATTATTATTACAATATCATGATTATAACAAATTTTTATTATTTTCGCTATTAGTATTATTTTTTTTTTTTTTCTTAACACTATTACTATCATTATCATATGTTAATTACATAATAATTTTAAGTAGTGGTAGTTCAGTTCAGTTCAGTACATTTTATTTCGTAAGAAACTTACATAGAGTAGACGCACATAGCGATATACAACAAGAAAATAAATGTTATCGTTATTAAACAAACAGCAAAATTTGCACATACTTAAATGATATAGCTTACTGGTATAGCTTACTGGTATGTATTTACACGAGTTTCACCTTAACATATCTAATTAAAAATCTCATAAAAGTACAAATGAAAAAAAAATTATGGATAAGCTAACCATTAAAATCATTATGTTTAAATTTATATTTATAAGCTATATATATACAAAGACAATACGTAATACATTTGTATATTACATTATATTAGGAAATATAAAAAAGTTAACTCATAAGCTGTGAAGGGATTAATATTCATAATGTAAACAGGGGCCTCGCCTCTCCTCATGTCGCTGTACCCAGACTATCCTTGACTTAATGACATCCAGATCCTCTTCAAATATATTGATATTGTAATAATTATCTAATAAATGTCTTAACATAAGTCATAAAAAGGCCTTTGGTATAAAAATAAATATTGTATTTATTGAGAGGATTATTTGATCTAATCAGTCTTTTAAAAAATTTAGCTTGTATAAGGGCTGTGAGATGCCTGAATAATAAATAATTAATTACAGTTTTCAGCAGTGATGTTGCTGCTGGCATATGTAGGCACTCCCGACATGAGTTTTAAACCATTAGTGTATGCAACATTAAACGCTTTCAAAATATAAGATTTAAAAACTGAGGCATCATTCCATAGGGTGTATAAGTATGAGTTAAATAAAAATAAAAGAACATTAAAATATAAAATCTTTAAATCTCTATATACACTATTAAAAGATGAGTGAAATTAATTTAACCAAAAATCGATGTCAAAATCGATGTCATCAGTATCTTTAAAATTGAAGGAAATTTTGTGTCCTAAGTATTTGTAGCAGCTCACAACGTTTAATTAATCGCCATTAAGTTTTATATTTCCAGATACGAATTTGTTTCTTAAACTAAATCTCACGTATCAGTTTTTTTCTTTGTTTATCACAAATTTGGGATTTTCAGTTTCCTTACATAAACATTTGTATAATAACTCCTTGTCGTCTCTTGACGCAGCCAGGAGAACCAGATCATCAGCGTAACCTACAATATTGAATCTGTGGACACCAAGCCTACATCCTATGTCCAAGCTGGAAACGTTTTTCAATAATGTCATTTATATAAAAATTAAATAAAAATGGGGATAAAACACCTCCCTGCCCTACTCCCTGTTCAATGAAATATAATTCACTCTTGGACTGATGCCATCGACTTTGCTTGTTGGTTTCTAAAGTAGTGCATTAATGTGAGGATCAGATCAACAGGTATACCTGAGGATAACAGTTTCTTACCAAGCAGGAAATTATCTATTCTATCGAAGGCTTTACTTAAATCAACAAAAGTGGCAATGGGAGATGACCTTGAGCTACTGTACCTTCTCATAACCTCTTTGACCAAAAAAGAAGCATCAGTAGTGGATGATGCCTTCTTAAAACCTAACTCCCTAAAATTCAAACTGAGTTTTTCAGTTAAGAAATTTAAAACATGTAATTCAAAAAATTTCAGCAGACATGAGGATTGCATCACAGGTCTATAGTTGAGGGAAACATTTGTATTCTTCTTATCTTTGGGTAAAGGAGTAAAAGTGCGGCTTAGCAGATCACCGGGAAGATAACAATGTGAATAGCACATATTGTAAAACATGGACAAATGTTCTAAAAAGTCATGTGAAGCATTCTCAAGGAACAGCAGATGAATTCCATCATGGCCAATTCCATCATTCACAGAAGATAAAATATGTTTAATAGTAGCACTAAACATTCTTAAGTTTAATTTTCTTTGTACAGGCCACATTTCTATTAATTCTTTCAGGAAATCAGTGTCATTCTTTGAATTAAGTCCAGTTCACAGGAACTACCACGTGTAGGCCTCGCGGCCTCTTGTAGCTTCCTTATTTTCTTATGTTCTTATGTTCAGTTTGGCTCTTGAGACTGTTTTTACGGCTGAAATAAGTGCTATTTTATATGCTCTCATGGCTATTCTTACTCTTCCGGATGTCTCTTACAATTTTTAGTGATTCTTGTAGTGCTCTTCAGTCACTATGTAATTTTAACTCTCCCCATCCGCTGGTCAATGCCATCCTGGAATGGCTTTATCTGCTCAAGAGGCGAGGCCGGACGGTCAGCTTTTGTTGGGTACCGGCACATGTAGGTGTTACCGGTAATGAGGAAGCTGATGCCTTGGCAAAAGCTTCAGCTAGAAGACCAGCTCTATCACATTTTGCAGTGCCGGCTACGGACCTACGCTCGGCAATCCATAGATCAGTTCACACCAGTTGGCAGGAACGTTGGATTACTATAGGGCAAAATAAACTACGCACCATACGCCAAAGTATCGAGGACTGGAGCTACTGCGGTCTCTCCCGGAGATGGGAGACTGCTTTGGCACGATTGCGTATTGGTCACACTCTATATACACATGGGTTCCTCATGGAGGGGGGCCATCCTCCTTACTGTGATGATTGTTTGGTCCCCTTAACTGTGCGGCACTTGCTGGTCGAGTGTCCTAGTCTTGGGGACCTATGTGAGCAATTTTTGTTCCAGTGTCGCGGGTCGGACGGTGCTTACCGTCTCTGCCTGGCATTGGGAGAGAGGTGTTTCTCCCCGGGACATGAGGTCCATACCTTTATTGAGAGGGCTGGGCTTCTCAACAAGCTATGATGTTTTTAATATTCACTTATTATTGTTTTTAATGTACTATTGTTCTTTTCTGTATTTTATTATTTTAAATATTTTTATTCTATCTTAAATTTAGTTTTTTAATTTTACTTTTCATGTATCTGATGTAAGCAGGCGTCAATAACCCCGCAGTTGCGGCGCCTTAAAACTATAATATCTATCTATCTAGTTTACAAAGACCCGCGAGCCACTGCAACAGTGCCTTGAAACACGCAGTCATGGAAAAGTCAAACAGTGTGCTATAGACCAAAATCATTCAAGAATTCTTGCACTGTGTTCAGCAGAATCATTAATTGCAAGGGAGGCCAAATACCACAAATCTTGCTACATCAAGTTTACAAAGGTAGCAACACAACCTGAAAAGGAATCAATGGAGACAGATGGCTATGAACAATCTCTTGCTTCAGGGTACTCAGACCTCTTTGAATACATAAAGAATGAAGTTTATGATCAACCACGGGTTGTGAATGAAGCATCTTGGGGACTTTATCGTTTCAGATTCTGGCAATCAGTTGATGGAATCAACAAAGAAACATTTCAGACGGAAACTGGAGGCAGAGTTTGGGACAAGTCTACACATCTTTCCTGATGAAAGTGGCTGGTTGTTTATCCTCCCAGAATGTTGTTCAAAAGAGGATATTGCTAGAGAAAACTTAAGTTTGCAAAAACAACTTTCTCGCCTGCAGTCAGCGTCATCCAACCATAAACTCATCAATGCTGCGATGGCTATACACAAAGATGTAAAAGCGGCGGAAGCTCCTCAGCCTTGGCCACCACATCCTCATCAGCTTACCAGCAGCATACCAGACTCCCTTCAGATTTTCCTGTCTACTCTTCTAACAGGTGGCCGACAGGAAAACGAGAATGTCACTCGGGTGATTGAGTCCGTTGGTCAGGATATTATATACTCAGAGCTGGGCAGTATTTAAATACAATAATTGTATTTAAATACGCATTTAAATACATTTGTGTATTTAGAAAAGTATTTATAAATACATTGGTTGTCATGTATTTATATACAGTATTTAAATACTTTTATGTGTATTTAAATACATTGTATTTAAATACATTTAATATAAAAATGTAAATACTTTTTTATCAGTTAATTTGGCCATAAACCCGCCCAACTATCTGGCAACCCTGATGTTACAGTGAACCAGTGTTTCCACTGGCAAGGAAATGTCCTGATTTCAAGGAAATTTTGGCCTGAGAAAAAAAATTCTTAGGAAACCCAAAATCGAAGGAAATCATTGCGAATCATTGCAAAATCTAAGGATACATTGCGTATGGTGTATCTATTACCAGGGTTTTTTCTATGAATGTTGGTAGAAAAAACCCTGGTAATAGATACACCATACGCAATGTATCGCTGAAAAGATCAGAAGGTGAAAAAGATCTTGGAGTAAGGGTGAGCCCAGAACTCCGACCTAGGAATCAATGTATTGAGGTTAGAAATAGAGCTAATAGAGTGTTAGGATTCATTACCAGAAGTGTTAAAAAGTAGAAGTGCGGAAGTTATTCTAAAGCTTTATCTGGGTCTAGTCAGACCTCACCTAGACTATGCAGTTCAGTTTTGGTCTCCATATTACAGGATGGATATTGCCTTGTTAGAATCAGTGCAGAGAAGGTTGACCAAAATTATTCAAGGGATGCGTAATTTTAGCAGAGGTGGGCATTCCGCAATTTTAGTCCGCAACTCGCAACTTGCGGAATGGGTAATTCGGTTGCGCAATTGCAAATGCCTGAAAAAATTGCGGAATTTCGGGTTGCGAACCGCCAAAATTTTGAAACGCAATCGCAATAATTTTGACGGTCACCACCTTTAAAGTGCCCGCGTGAATATAAGTTCCCGCCAAATATGGTGGAGACGACACTGCCAAGTCTGCCTGGGTGGACCTGTTCATCAAATACAACAGCCCTGTGCCCTCCTCCGCGGTTGTGGAGAGGCTGTTCAGCATGGGGTCTGACATCCTGGACCGGTATTACCAAAACTTAATCATAGCTATGACAGAAATGTATCATTACTCCTGAATTTCATAAATTTTTATCATACGCCATTTATCATAAGTTTGGAATCTAGCACAACTATCTATCATAGGCGTCTGCTAAATATAGCGTCATTGTTTCTTTAAAATGGTTATATAATCAGTAAATTCATCCTTTGACCACGTTGTATGGATTGATACTTCTGCCCTTATGTTTATAGCATGTTTAGGGCAGTGACAGAGAGAGTAATGTAGTAAGTCATTCCCGAAAATAAGGCATATAGATGTACCGTTGAGCGATCTGTGTAAACACGGGACAGAGCTGCCAGATGACGATGTTTTCGATCTAAAAGCTGTTTGTACAAAGTTGGTGAGGAACAATATGCCCTCACACGGCCTACTCGGTATTTCCTAATCAGCTGTGCATCGCTCAGCTCACTCAACACATCACTATGTGGGCGAATATTCCTTCACTGAGGCTGTTATTGTGTCTTGGTCCTGTTGACAGCAAGAAAGTTTATCATAGTCGCGGGGCCGTTATCATAGTCGCGCTAGAACTCGGTGACCCCACTCTTAGCCTCCCGCGCGGTTTGTGATAGTCCCCCCACAATTTATGATATTCTCCAGCCAGTTGTGACTAAAATGGGCCATTTTGTCCAGCTATGATATACGTTCTTAACTATGATCGCTTTAGTAATACCGGTCCTGAGGCCGAAGAGGTGCGCTGACAGCCAACAACTTTGAGAAGCTTGTGTTCTTGAAGGGAAGAGGGAAGAATCTCCACATTCTGAACCAGAAGAAGTGGGAGGAGGAGGAGGAGAGGAAGATTAGTAGATTACTTAGATTAGTGATTACTAGCCAGTAGACTGCGAAGTATAAAAGTAAAGAAAAACACTTAAAGAGACAAAGACTTAATTGTGAAGGACAAGTAACAAGTATAGACAGAAACAGAATATGAATACAGAAGTATTAAACACTAATAGAGAGTCTAGAGACATTTTTTGTTTTAATTGTAGGTGTTTAAGAGTTTAGAGATGTTTAAGAGTCTAGACATTTTTTGTTTTAATTGTAGGTGTTTTGTTTTAATTGTAGGTGTCAAAATGAGTTTGCGGAATTGCGATTGCGGAAAGGCCTATCTGAAAAAAATTGCGGAATTGCGATTGCGGATTGGTGCAGGTCGGAATTGCGGAATTGCGATTGCGGAATTGGAAAAATAATAGCGATGCCCACCTTTTAACTTTAGTTATGAGAAGAGATTGGAGCTATTAAAGTTACACTCACTCGAGAGACGCAGAGTAATGGGCGATCTGATAGAAGTTTTTAAGTGGATAAAGGGACTTAATAAAGGAGAGGTAGGAAAAGTTATTACGGCTATTAACCAGGGTAGAACAAGAAGTAACTGAGTCAAGGTGGAAAAGCGTAGATTTAAAAAGAAATAGGGAAAAAACTGGTTCACAATTAGGGTGGTGAATGACTGGCATGGACTCCGTAGACAGGTAGTTAGTGCGGAGTTATTAGGGAGCTTTAAAGAGCGGCTGGATAGGTTCATGGATGGGGATGAAAGGTGGATGTAGGTAGTGTTAGGTAACAGGAGCTACCACGTGTAGGCCTCACGTTCTCTTGTAGCTTCCTTATTTTCTTATGTTCTAAGTTGTTCTTATGTTCTATTGTTAAATCGTAAGGAAATTCATTTTTTTCAGACATGTTAAAATGTGTGTATTTAAAATGTATTTACAAATGTATTTAAATACAATTGATGTATTTAGTATTTAAATACATTCGTAAAATGTATTTAGTATTTAAATACATTTCTCCCATGTATTTAGTATTTAGTATTTAAATACATTCAATGTATTTAGTGCCTAGCTCTGTATATACTCAATATCGCATGGCCGGCAGAAGACACTGAAGCATATTATCCTACCATACACAGTCAAGGCCCTCACTGGAAACACAAGAGTTGATAAAAATGTTGAACAGATTGGGACATGGTGTGTCATACACTCAGCTGGAAGAGATTGAGACAGCAATCTGCTTACAGAAAATAGCTTCATCTGAGAGAAGTGGCATTGTACTACCAGCCAATATTCATCCCCATGTCTACGCTACACTTGATTTCGACAACATTGATAGACTTGAGGAGACACTGAGTGGTGCAGGCACAAGTCACAGAGTCAATGGCATTGCTGTTCAACCCCGTACTTTTGGTCCATGACAAGAAGATGAAAACGTGCACAAATCAGGTTGATAATGATGACAGTCAAGAGGCAGTGATTAATACTGCAGATGATTGAACACTTTCATATATCCAACATGTTCTCTTAGTGCCGCACCCACTTTGATGCATGTATTCTTCTAAAAGTAAACTTTGATAGTTTGTTAATGTATCCCTAGATCATCATATGATGTTATCATGATATAGGCTTACCTTGGGTAACATTTTCAGATCTGTTCCACTCTTATTTACATTGGAAATGATTTGTACATACTTTATGGGAAATAATAAAAATTGCGTTTTGCCAGTACAACATGTTTATACATGTGGGTGTCTTCACAACTAACAGCTACACTGTACAGAAGGTTATCATACATCAAAATGATCCTTGGATCATACGCTTTCAGAAAATGTATAATAACCTTGGTTGCTCAAACTGGTACCAATGAGTCCAAATATGCTGAATGGCAGAAGGACTAATCGTTGTGCATCGTGTGTACCCCGAGTTGATTCTTGTTGGTTCGTATGTCATCTTATTGTATCGTATTGAATCGCAACAGACAAGCAACACGAATCCGATACGAACTGATAGGAATGCTATGCGATGAGATACAAACCAATAAGAAGTGATTCGAATTGAAACGGTATTCCAGGGATGCAGTACGAATGGGCTTCAATTCGCAGACCTCTGCGATTGTTTTGAACATTCCAAAACAGTCGTATTGGCCTGTGGATATGGCCGATCTAATACGAAAGTTACGGCGAACTAATGAGGAGTAAGTAGAATCAATACGATAGTGTGAGATGCACAACGAATGCTGGTTCGTATTGGTTCGCAGCCAAAAATCGCCACAGTGGGACTGGGGCTTAAGGGACCAATCAGGTTCAGTCCCAGTTTATCCCATCATCCCTCAGATGTAATGGGATGCACCTCTGGAGCTTTTGTTTTGATTTTCTGGTGAAATTGACATCTAGGAAAACTTTGCACCTGAAATGTAAGAAAGAATGTAACGAACAACTGAACAATTAGCATCCCAATCACTAACAATGGAAATGTTGCTTCACTCACATAATGTTTGTTCCTCCAGCGATTGAAAACTTGCATAAAAAGTCACACACACACACACTCACATAACCATATTCTAAGCTTTCCATACATTTTTATATTACATTGTCATAATATATACACGTAGCCGTGTGTGTACATATATACACTGTATATATATATATATATATATATATATATATATAATNACAAATGCAAGGCAAGGCCTCCTGACAGACCCGCGCCTGTATACATGCAACCGTAACAAGCAAAGCTACGCTTCCTTGATTTACAAGAAGATTCGTCTCTCATCGAGTGTGCTTATATATATTCACATTACTGGGTAATACGACGCAAAAGATATACTTAAGAAAGACAGTGAAGATGAGAAAAAATGTATAAATGATGAAGATGAGTGGGTAAATCCACCCAGAGTATCCTACGGCGAATTAATCCGCCACGGAAATCTCCGGCCGTGGGGTCGGCTGGGGTGAGGCAGGAGCCGGGAGCAAGCTGTTGCCTCTCCGCGCGACGGGATGAAATGAAAAGTAATCATCGTACCTCTGGCGCCCTGCATGGCATCCGAAAACACAACCTTCTGGATAACCAAACCTCCTGGACCGCTACAGCGGCAGGCGTCCATCTTGTCAATATCCTTTTTGTCGTCCGCCTTTTAACCTGTGCTGAAGACTACAACTACCACGCCTGTGATACTTTAGTCTTATGGTCGGCCATCATGGTGTTTCATGTCTTATCAGCAGCACGAGAAGCTCCTGGTCGCCTTCCCCGCTGACTGTAGTGCGCATGCGCCAGTTCTCCCCACACTAGTCCAACCTGGTCCTGCTATCTGGCCTAGCCCGGCCCAGTCCGTTCCAGCCCGGTCTAAACTGCCTCGCAAAAATAGTGGCCGCCCGGGACTAGCCCAGTCCAGACCGGGCCAGAGCGGCCGCGAAAATGCGCTATAACTGGATGATGAGGCTGACGGTGGAACTGAGTCCTTAGAAGTTGTATAATTAAAGTTCCATCCTCACATTCGTGCAAAATAGTTAATCGCCCTTATCATAATTGATAATTAATCGCCCTGTTGTTGGTGCTGGTGCGAATGATATGTAATTTCTGCAAAATAATATAAAAATCTATACGCTCATGTATGTTGTAATGCAGCAAGTAGAGTAAAAATCAGTCAGAGGCCTCAAATCAGTTTTAAATGACAAAAATGTCAACTTTTTTATTGTGTCATGGCTCTGTAACGCTCTGACTCTATGGGTTTCACGTGCCAGAGATCCGCGAAAAATTATAGAAATATCAAGAATATCAAGGCACATCTATAATTCAAAGTAGTAGTAGTAGTAGTAATAGTAGTAGTAGTAGTAGTAGTAGTAGCAGTAGTAGTAGTAGTAGTTGTTGTTGTTGTTGTTGTTGTTGTAGTCATAGTATTGGTTGCAGCAATAATAGCATAATGATTGGCAGAGGTTAGGGCACTGTGAGGCACAAATTATAACACATCAGAGTGAGTGGTTAGCGTCTCCGAGTGGCGTTCTCGGTGAACCGAGTTCGATCCCCGATGAGAACCAAAATCCACTTAAAATTTTTCTGCACCGTCGAGTGGCCTAAGAACACCCACATGCTGCCCATTAACTCTACCTTTGATTGCGAGTGCATCAGAGGACACAGGGAGGCGGGATGAGCCTCTCTAATCACAGGCGTCACTATAAAAATCCTGCCTGCGCCACCACGGGCGAGGGCCAACCATCACAACCTCAAGTGAACCTCCAGGGCGTACCATCCCACCCCTGGAGGTCACTGCCTACAGGCGCTATAAGTACATATGTAAAAAAAATATATATATAAATAAATAATAAAAAAATAAAAATAAAAATGAAAATAACAACGAGAGAGCGTCCTTGCATTAAAACAGAAGGCTGGGGATGCAAGTGGCTGACACAGATATGCAATACAGTAATTGATGGATATACACGCCTAGTGCTCTCATTGCGTCCAGTCTTCTATGTAGTGTGCAAGTAAACACAACACTCCACCAGCAACAAACCCTTTGAGTATGTGGTTAACGAACATATGAGAGTGGAACAGGTTTCATTTCCTCCCTGTATGTTAGACAATGTCTTGTAACGGTTAAGGATACCCGGGATATATTTATTTATCTTCGTCCCGCCAGATCGCGCTAGTTATTCGAAGGTCACTGCATTAGGACGACCGTTGGATATGAACCTGGAACTGGATCAACTGGTCATTGAAGAAGACACCGCGCCTGACTGCACTGTGCTGCTTCTCCTGATCCTCTACCCAGGCAAGTTTATGTTTGATTTTCGTTTTAGGTGATTGAAAACGTGTCAGTAACTTTATTGTTAAGGAGAGAGAGAGAGAGAGAGAGAGAGAGAGAGAGAGAGAGAGAGAGAGAGAGAGAGAGAGAGAGAGAGAGAGAGAGAGAGAGAGAGAGAGAGAGAGAGAGAGAGAGAGAGAGAGAGAGAGAGAGAGAGAGAGAGAGAGAGAGAGAGAGAGAGAGAGAGAGAGAGGAGAGAGAGAGAGAGAGAGAGAGAGGAGAGAGAGAGAGAGAGAGAGAGAGAGAGAGAGAGAGAGAGAGAGAGAGAGAGAGAGAGAGAGAGAGAGAGAGAGAAATAGATAGGGAGAGTGTGTGTTTTTGTGTTTGTGTGTGTGTGTGTGTGTGTGTGTGAGAGAGAGAGAGAGAGAGAGAGAGAGAGAGAGAGAGAGAGAGAGAGACAGACAGACAGACAGACAGACAGACAGAGAGGGGGGAGGGGTGATAAAACTCAATACCATTAGCCAACACTGACAAGATAAACAACAATTCCAATCACTGTCACTCTCAAATACAAGCAAATCCAACAAAATAAGTAAAAGTGAAGCATTTATCCTGCCACACCCTAAACACGAGGGAGTCATACTGATTTAGAGAGAACCACAGGGAGGAAGGAGACTTGAATCCCACATCAGAGTGCCGAAACCAACGCACAAGGAACAGTTTTGACAGACTGTTTACTTCTTCACATGTGTTCCTTGATGGATATTTGGGCAAGTCTTTCCATGAGATGCAAAAGGACTGCCTAAATTGGATTTGTTTCATGAGAAGTTTTGTATTTGATCACCAAGATGACTATATTGCCACTTGGCGCCGCACTCTCACTCTGTTCATCATGAGAGAAAGAGAGAGAGAGAGAGAGAGAGAGAGAGAGAGAGAGAGAGAGAGAGAGAGAGAGAGAGAGAGAGAGAGAGAGAGAGAGAGAGAGAGAGAGAGGAGAGAGAGAGGGAGAGGAGAGAGAGAGAGAGAGAGAGAGAGAGAGAGAGAGAGAGAGAGAGAGAGAGAGAGAGAGAGAGAGAGAGAGAGAGAGAGAGAGAGAGGAAGAGGAAGAGGAAGAGGAAGAGAGGGGGGGGTGCAGGTTTAGGAAGAAGAATATAGTCTTCTCCCATTCCTATGCTTGTTTAACTATTACAGAAGATAGTAACATAGGGTAGTTACTTCTCAACATAACACCCAAATATTCTATGGATTTGTGTTTTAATGCCCATTGTGATAGATAAAATACCCATAATTCTCATGATATAATTCGCCAGTTCCCCATTACTCTGCTTCTCCCTACAGTCCTTACCCTTCTTCTTCTCCTCCTCCTTTCTCCTCCTCCTCTTCATCCTCCTCCTTCTCTTCATCCTCCTCCTTATCTTCTTTTCATCTTGTTTCGTCTTCTTTCTCGTTTATTATTTCTTCTTCTTTTGGCTGAATAGTACGGTACAAATGGCATTTTTGTACTATAGCAAACACTCCAGTCACGTGTTTGTATGCAGGCAGGAAACGTTGATCGGAGTTGGACGTTCTGGGAAATAGCCGGAACGATGACCTTGGATAGCCTACCGCTGCGGCAGATTCCCGTGCTGCTGCTGTATGTAGCGGAGTCATTAGGGGAGCTTTAAAAGGAGGCTAGATCATTTCATGGATGGGGATGAAAATTGGATGTAGATAGTAGTTAGGTTAAGTAACAGGAACTACCTCGTGTAGGTCTCGCGGCTTCTTGCAGCTTCCTTATTTTCTTATGTTCTTATGTTCTTATGTAATATTTTGTTGTGATTTATTATTTCATAACCATCACAGGTTCATTATATAGGCAGTTTGGTTGAAAAAAAAAGTAAAACAGGACAGAAAGACAGAAAAATATGATATTGTTTTTTGTGATGGGTTAGGAGCTAAGTTTGCTATATTTGGAGTAACATTATTTAAAAAAGTTATTTTTTATTCCTTCATTTCTCGCTATGACGCCACCCAACACCTCCTGCCCCAGTACGACTTCATTATCGGTACGGACAAGTTTTGGGCGAGGACAATACGATACGATTCAAAAAGAAAAGAATGAAAGATACCAAGAAGGGATAGCAGGAAGTATTAGGGGGGGAGGAAGAGAAGAAAATAATAGTTGGAGAGGACACAACCAAAGTTACAATTATGATATCAGTAACTTTGGCTACAACATGCCATACGAATGACAACTTTCATCACATGTTATATCATACTGCGCATACGTTATTGTGGTTACGAAAGCCTTGTTATCTTGATATTGCGTTGATGAAACATGTAAGGTATTAATTACTATGAACAAAGTATTTGGCCACAACGGGTACAGTAGCCGTGGGTGTATTTCAACAACAATGAACATCTCCTTGCATTATACAAATAAATTAAAATCCAAGCCTTTAAAGCCTAAAATCCGACCACAAGTAAATCCCAGACCAAAACAAACACTTCAGTCTGTGCCATGTCCTGCAGTGGGTGACGGGTCGGCGGAGTGCGTGATGGCGGCGCGGCTCAGCGAGATCAGCCACTGGCGAGTCCTGCTGATAGAGGCTGGAGGGACACCGCCGCCTGAAAGCTACATCCCTGCTCTCAACTTTCTCCTGTTCCAAGGTGACGCAGACTGGAAGTTCCGCACCACATCCCACCAGCAGTCCTTCTTCGCCTACGAGAACAACGTAAGCAAAACCTTATCTGTTCAGCAGTTGTATAGTGGATCGTTATCTTAGTGAGGGAATCGTCATGAATGCAATACTTTTAATCAAGAATTCATCAAATCTAATATTATTAGTGCGGAGTTTTTGAAAATTGCAATGAAAGAAGTCTAAGAAGCTTTAAAAAAGACGAACGCTACAAGTGTGTGTGTGTGTGTGTGTGTGTGTGCAGGCGGTGCCGTATCCCCGGGGCCGGGTGCTGGGCGGCTCTTCCACCATCAAATCCATGGTCTACGTGCGCGGCAATAGGCGGGACTTCGACAACTGGGAGGCGCTGGGCAACCCTGGCTGGGGCTACGACAACGTGCACCAATACTTCAGGAAGCTGGAAGGCTACGAGGACATCTTCAGAAACCACACTGGTATAAAAACAAATCAAATTAGTAGTAGCTATAGTAGTGTTAGTAGTATTTATAGTAGCTGCGTGCTTGATGTTTATTTTTCAAGTGCATAGCTTTAATACTACGGGCTGAAATGAAAAATAGATAATGTCGGATTTCCAGTTTTTCGTAAAGCTGATTCTCATTTCACATTTTCATCACATAATGCTTGCACGTCTCAAAAAACCCATCCTTGCAATAGCTCGTCGTACGAAAATTATGTGTATATAATGAAAGTTTATGAAATGTGAAATTGATTATTAAGGAAGTGTATTAGTATCTCAATCTTTAACAATGGGCGTCATCAGGCAGTCACTACGGGCGGCGAGGACCTCAGGCGGTGGAGGGCAAGCGGTGGTCCTCGCCCGCCGCCTGGGCCTTCCTCGAGGCTGGGAAGCAGCTCGGCTACAGCGTCATCAACCCCAATGGACCTGACCAAATAGGTGAGCTGGGACACGAGGACCCGAGGACCAAGCTTTACTTGAGACCCCCCATGACAATCTATCTATGCCACACTGCATGTCAGGGATGGCAGCGCTAAACACGCCAGATGGACTTATCTCCATAATGCAAACCATTAAACATAAAGTCAATGTGCTCAAAATGTAGTACAGGATTTTCTTACCCCCTTCCCGTTTGATATGTACGTTAACAATATCATTCATCACAGGCTTCTCTTTGGTCGACTTGACGAGCCGCGACGGCATGCGGGTGTCTGCTGCCGAGGGCTTCCTCCGTCCGGCCCTCGCCACCCGCCCCAACCTTCACGTGGCCCTCAACGCCCATGCCACCAAGGTAGTGTTCACCTCGCCTCGCAGGGGATGTAATGAGTCTTGGTTGCAGTTTAGCCATTTATAATATTTGTTGATATACACGCTAGTTATCACGAATTCGGATTGATTGACTATATCTAGATGTAAATAAGCTTATTTTGATCAAAGAATACACATCATGTCATGCGGGATATACAGCGGACGACAGCAACATTCACCTTAACAGTCCCAGCACACGAACATGAAAAACAGCACGCGTCACACGACATTCACCTGTAACGCTATTAAAAATGTTATTCCAATCGAAACGCCGAAAAGTAATGCCACGTCATATCAATGTACTAACACGATGACAACAAAGAAACATGCAGTGGTGTAGCAGGTCAAGCCTTAGTCAATAATAGAATTGTCATTTTTCAGATCCATTTCAATGAACATAAACGAGCCATCGCTGTGAGTTTTCATCAGGACAACCAGGTAAGAAACAGTTTAGTATGTTCTTCCAAAAAAACACATATATATTCCTCGATTCCCAGCAAGCTAAAAGGTGAATTACAAATGAGACAAAAATACAAATCTCGTGAGGAATATATATCTTACTTTAATTTCAAATCCTATTACAGTAGGGTTCCGTAGAATAGATCTGGCACAGTAGGGTTAATATCCTAGCATTAACCTTGTAGTAGTAGTAGTAGTAGTAGTAGTAGTAGTAGTAGTAGTAGTAGTAGTAGTAGTAGTAGTAGTAGTAGTAGTAGTAGTAGTAGTAGTAGTAGTAGTAGTAGTAGTAGTAGGTAGGTTTTTAAATCAATGGAGGGAACAACGCAAGGGGACCCAGTGGCCATGGCAATGTACGCCCTTGGCTTATCAGTGCTTCAAGATGTGATTTCGTATGAAAAAACACATGTGAAGCAAGTGGCATACGCGGATGACCTATCAGGGGCCGGGAAAATCACAGACTTAAAGGAGTGGTGGACCCTTGTGAATGACAACGGCCCTATTATAGGATACACACCTAACGCCACCAAGTCCGTCCTTATTGTTAAACCCGAATATTATGACAATGGGGTGCAACTTTTCAATGGCAGTGGGGTCATTGTGACAAAGGACGGACAGCGACACTTGGGTGCAGTGATTGGAACAGAGGAGTTCAAGGTGAAATACGTTGGGGAGAAAGTGTCGGAGTGGGTGAAATGAAAGGGTGGGACGTCCTGTCCGACATGGCCAAGACAGAACCACACGCAGCTTACTCAGCGTTCACGCATGGCCTACAACATCGATGGAGCTTCGTCAAGCGCACCATCCCAGGCATCAGCCTTCTCCTCAGACCGCTGGAAAACTCCATCAGGAACACCTTCCTACCAGCGCTGCTGAGATCCCATATCATGGGGGATAACGAGAGGGCGCTGATGACACTCCCACCAAGACTGGGTGGGATGGGGATTACATCCCCTGAGAGACTGGCCGATGAAGAAAACCTAAACTCCATCAACCTCACCAGTTCCCTCACCGAAAAAATCATAGCTCAAGACGCAAATGGTGAAACAGACCAGAATGCGATCTTGGAGCTAAAGAAAACCATTTCTAGAAACAGGCAAAGTGCACAAGTGGAAAGCTAGGAACGCCTAAAAGGCGTCCTGCCGGATGATACCGTGAGGAAAATTCACACTGCACAGGAAACGGGAGCGTCCAACTGGCTAACATGCCTGCCTATCAGAGCAAAAGGCTTCAGCCTTAACAAACAAGAATTCGTAGACGCCGTTGCTCTGAGGTATGGCTGGCCAGTGGAGGGAATTCCCAAAACCTGTGCATGTGGATCCCCAAACGACGTCAACCACACCATGACGTGTAAAAGCTGGGGATTCGTGTGCATCAGACACGATGAGGTGAGGGATGTGACGGCCAGTATGCTCAGGGAGGTGTGCCGCGACGTCTCCACCGAACCAACTCTTCTCCCCCTGGATGGCGAACACATGCAGTACAGGGCGGCCAACACCGCCAACGAGGCCCGGGTGGACGTAAGTGCTCGTGGATTCTGGACCAGAGGACGGAGAGCCTTCATTGACATCAGAATCTTCGATCCGATGCCCGCCTGCCACCGGGGAATCTCCCTGGAAGCCGCCCACCAAAGGAATGAGCAGGAGAAAATCAGGGCGTATGGGGAAAGGATTCAACATGTTGATCAGGGCAGCTTCACACCCCTGGTCTTCACTACGTCCGGCGGGATGGGCCCCAAGGCCAAGTGCTTCTATTCAAGACTAGCAGATGTAATGGCAGAAAAGAAGCACCAGCCAAGGAGCCACGTTGTCGCCTGGATGAGGTGCCGTCCCTCCTTCTCCCTGCACAAGTCTGCCCTCCTATGTCTCAGAGGTACTAGATATTCCGCCCCCACAACCATCGATATAGCTGGCCTGGACTACCAGGCCACTGAAGTGGAGAGCGGCATATTACATAAGAACATAAGAAGAACATAAGAAAATAAGGAAGCTACAAGAGGCCGTGAGGCCTACACGTGGTAGTTCCTGTCACCTAACACTACCTACATCCACCTTTCATCCCCATCCATGAACCTATCCAGCTCCTCTTTAAAGCTTCCTAATGACTCCGCACTAACTACCTATCTACTGAGACCATTCCATTCGTTCACCACCCTATTTGTGAACCAGTTTTTCCCTATTTCCTTTCTAATTCTACGCTTTTCCAGCTTGAATCCGTTACTTCTTGTTCTACCCTGGTTAAAAGCCGTAAGAACTTTTCCTACTTCTCCTTTATTAAATCCCTTTATCCACTTAAAAACTTCTATCAGATCGCCCCTTACTCTGCGTCTCTCGAGTGAGTGTAATTTTAATAACTTCAATCTCCTCTCATAACTAAAGTTACGCGTCCCTT